>PVKN010002774.1:9286-19815 GCA_004027915.1 Capromys pilorides
ACTCCTTCTAGCTTCTCCCATCTTAGTAAGATGGTGACTCCATTTTGCCCCTTGTATTGGTCAGGGTTTTACTTAGAGGAACAGAAAAATATAAGGAACGGATATTAACACAAAATATACAATATATAAGGAGTTATAAGATTGGCTTACAATAGTCAGCCACAGAGTCAGATAAGGAAGTGTGCAGAGGGCGTTTTCATGCTCCGGACTGGAGAATTCAGTCCCGAGGTCTGAAACTCACTGCAGCGCTCCGTGTAAGTCTCTATCCGTCGGCTGATGGGTCTGCAATAGAAGACTGAAGTGTCTGTGATGGACGTTGAAGAGTCTGCGACGGATGGCGAAAGATCCAGGCTGGAGGCTGAAGAGTCTGCGCTGAAAGCCAGAGGATGAAGTCCAGGCCAAATGCGAAGACTGAAGCTTCTCCAAGGAAGTGACATCTTAACTCCTTCCTCAGCCCTTCAGAAAGTCTCTGTGCTCCAATCAGACCCCAGCATGGGCCCTTGATCCTGCTCTAGGGAGGAGCCAATTATATCCTAGGCAGGCCCTGATCCTGCTCCAGGGAGGAATCAATTGTACCCTGGGACAGGACTCCCACCAATAGGGAGCCAGGCCGCTGAGTCATCCAGCCAAGTTGACACAACATATCAACCACTATACCCCTGCCTTAAGTAAGGTTAAAACCCTTCTTTTTTTTTTTTTTTTCCTTTTCTTTCTTTCTTTTTTTTTGTGGGACCAGGGTTCGTGCGTGGTCCAGGACTGGGGTTCAAATTCACAACCTTGCACTTGCCAGGCAGGCACTTGTGCCATGGAGCTATCTCCCCAGCCCCTCCTTAACTTCTTTCTCTGCCATTCCATTAGCAAATTCTGTCAAAATACAACCCTGGGCTACAGGGACAGCTCAGTGGTCTAAGCACCTGCTGGCAAGCGCAAGGACCCAGGTTTGATGTTCACCTCTCACCTGGTTCATTAGGTGATCTCCTAAGTGCTCTTCTGCTTCAGCCTTCTGCCCTTCTTCCTGTTCATGCGACAGCCAAGTGACCTGCAAAATCCAGCCTCAGATCACATCACTCTTCAGATCAAAAGCCTGTATCGCATCATTCCAGCAAAAGCCAAATTCCTGGGAATGTCCCACTTGGTCTTTACAGGGCAATCACCTTGCTACCTCAGAGCCTCTCTGTTTTAAACTTGTTGGTCTCTGTAGAGACAAAGATTCTTTGCCCCTTTGTATGTGTGCCAGACTCTGAGAGTCTGTGATTAGGATTCCTGATTGAAGATCTTCCAGGGCTGGGGAGATAGCTCAGTGGCACAAGTGCCTGCCTGGCAAGTGCAAGGTTGTGAGTTCAAACCCCAACTCCGTCCCACAAAAAAAAAGAAAAAAGAAAAAGAAAAGAAATCCAACCATAAAGGCTTCACAAACTACAAATAAAACTGATTATACTGAAATACAACTTTCAAAATACTTTAACAATGTGTAATGTAGTAATATATGAAAAAAGTCATATAGGTGTGTGCTTCTTTATTAATTCATGAAGTTAATAGAGCTAGTAGCATAACTGTGAAGTAGTGATGAGTGTGATGCTGTATTTTTAGGTATCTCCACTGCAATGTGATGTGCAATTACCTGATTTGCACTAATGACAATATCACAGGTGCTGCTAATATCACTAATTTGCTGTCCATGTCTGTAATGGAAGAACATGCTATGTTTCAATTAGTAAAAATAAAGATGTCTTTTTTATTTTTTCTCACTGAAGATCAGGATACCTTGAATTCTATGTGCAGCCCTAGGGAGCAAGTGGACATGGATTCCAGGTTAAGAAGTTCTGGCTAAAACACTTCTCTCCTAATTCTCTGCTAGCAAAGCCACACACACACACACACACACACACACACACACACACACACACCCTGCACAGCTTGCTTGTCTACCTTTTTTTGAGAGAGGGTCTCACCACATAGTTCAGGCAGTCTTCCTGCCTCAGCCTCCCAAAAGCTGGGATTACATGCTGTATCACCATGCCCAGACTGCTTTGCCTTCTTTTATTTAAAACCTCGTTCTCACGGTACCCACAACAGTATGTATACACATGCAGTCACAACTATTCAGGAGGCTGAGGGAGGAGGATCTCAAGTTCAAGGTCAGTCTGCACCTTCGGATCCTACCTCAAAATAAAAACATTTTAAAAGGGCAGGAGACATAGCTCAGTGGTAGGGCCCATAGGGCCCACGCTTAGCATGTACTGGGCCCTGGATTCCATGCTCAGAACCATGAAAAGATAAAATTAAAAAAAGCCATTTTGATGAGATGGTCCCTGACTATTTCACTTAAAATTGTACTCCAACACCATGTGTCCCCCTTTTCTATTTGTTACTTAATTTTTCTTCATTGCACTTAATTACCACCAAACATAGCATATTTCTCATTTAAATAAATATTTTTAAATGGTACATTTCCTTCCTCTGGTAGGTAAGTTCTGTAAGAAGAGGTGTTTGTGCCTGTCCCACTGGTGCTCTATCTGCAGCACCTAGTACGCTACCTGGCACACGGGGGATACTCAGCAAATTCTCAGTGAACAGAATGAGTAATTACACAGCCATGAACTCCTGCTGCTCATTTCTTTGCCTGCAAAAAGTTAATGATTTGTGAGACTTTCAGCAAAGGTTAAGAAGTTATAATCAGTTTTATCGTGATCATTTGGTTAACATTTCCAAGGTCAACTTCAGACAGGCATAAGGCTGAGGGGGTACCAGAGTTCTGAAGGGCCTCTGCTCTAAACCTGGCTCTCCAGGGGATCTGGGTCTCGCTACCAGGGACCATGGAGGAACAACTTCAGAGCCCAAGTGCCTGCTGCTCATCAAACTGCCTTTCTTGCCAAGGTAGCTATAGGGTCTCTAGCCCAAATCAAACCAAAGCAATAATATTTTTTATTTCTAACAGCGTGGTCAAATGGGAACTATACAGGGCTTGGAGACAGGCCTGGGTGCAAACTCTGCCACCGTTTAGCATTTGTTGGTGTAGACAGGTAAGCTTTTCTTTCTTTCTTTTTTTTAATGAAGATGCAATGGAACAGTCCACGTGGGGTCCAGCACAGAGCAGGTGCTCTTTAAATGGTGCTCCCCTCTGGCTTCCATTCCTTTAGGTCATTTTATAACTGCGAGCCAAAGCACTTCCCCATTCCAGCTCAGGTCTCCTGACAGTACGGAGGAGGGGCCTGTCCCGTCCTCCAAGGCATGTAAACCCCCCCAACACACACCCTACACCAGAGCCAACTTCACACTGTCTCTGTCCACTGATGCCTCCACCTGTATCCCTGACACCTGCTAAGACTGCTGGCTATCAGCAGTTAGTTTTCTCTAGTGACCCTCTGTATGCCTGAGACTGGAGCTCTTGTATGTATCTTCATAAGGAGACACAAATCATTTCGCCGTTTTTCCACTGTTAAAACTTTCAGTGCACATTTGGACCCTTCCTCCCAAAAAACAGACAAGGAGTGAGGTATGGGAGAATCATAGCTCAGTGGTAAAACACTTCTCTAGTAAGCAAGGCCCTACATTCAATCTCCTGCCCTGAAAACAGAAAACAAAAAAGGGCACCCAGTAGTCCTACCTGCGCACTGTGTGTTTGGAGGCAGGTCCTGCCTCACACCCAAAGCATGGTTGGGTATATCTTGAGCACAAGTGCACAGGACTCTTAGTCCAATCAGCTCATTCTAGGAAGAGGCAAGAGACCCAGAAAGATTAGTTCACTGGCCCACACCACCTAGCTTCTCAGCTGCATGGCCTGGATTAGAAGCCATTGGCTTCTGCACTCTCGGCCTGCAACACCTGTTTCCAGGCGCTGATCTTGGCCTGGGAATATCCTACCACTTGAGCAGGGAGAGCCAGAGCCAGGCTGAAGCTCGAGAGGACACCCAGCCCCTTCTGCCAGCCAAGCCTTCCCGCACTTTGTGAATGAAGGCCAAGGAAGAGAAATGTTGCAGTGACTCCCTTCGAGCTCATATTTCTTTCTTGTTGAAAAAGTGCTTATTTCAGCATCCATCATCTCTCTTTGTTGTGTAGACAATCCGCCCTGTCGGAAGATTGGAGCTGTTATTATGAATTTGTTTATTATTAGATTTATTTCTCCTCTAAGCAAATGTGTTCACAATATTCCATCGGGGAATCTTCTTAATTGTCACATAAATGTCATCTTATGTAAATTGAATATTTATCTTCCCATGGAAGGGGGTGGAGGGAAAAGGAAGAATAAACAACCTTCAGTATCGGAGACTGAAAGGGATTCACCCACGTGTCTTCAAAGCTAAAGGTGAGTTGAAAAATCTTTGGATCATCTTAGAGGGAGAGAGGAGGAAAAGTTGGTAAGGATGCCCTGGGGATGTCGGGCCAGGCTGCGGGTCTCCCCAAAGCTCCAGTCCAAGGCCTGCCCACTTTCCCAGCCCGGGCATTCCAAGGAGGCTCCAGATTGCCCCCCACCCTCCCCATCCAGGAGGCAGCCCTTCTCCTTCCTAGAGAGAAGGTGAGCGCGGCGGGCGCAGCGGGCTGGGTGGGTGTGGTTCGCGGCTCCGGGAACGGGCCCAAGGCCCTGCCACCGCAGGCCAGCCGCCCTACAGCCCGCCCGCCTGGCGAGCGCAGGCTCTTCTTCCAGAAACTGCGAGGATCCGAGCGCACTGTTTGTGCACTACAAGGTCAAGTCGGGAAGAGGAGCCGAGGAGGAGGAGGGGCGAGGCGGCGATGGGTGGGGAGGGGGGCGCCCCGCTTCCGCGCCAAGTGCCAGCCCTCGGAAGTTGCCCCTCGGTTTTTAACCCTTTAGGCGACGAGCGAGGGGGAAGGGGTTGCCCCGGGGTAAACTCCTACGGGAGTCAGGATCTGCAGCCGCCCACCACCTACCCACCCATCACTGCTTTCCTCACCCCCCGGAAATGTGGGGCAGCACCGGGCGCCAGGAGGCACCCGAGATGGGGGAGGGGGCGAAGAGCCCCAGAGGGACCCTCTCTACGCACCGCCCCTCTTTCCTTGAGGTAGCCCACAATTTCAACTTTCTCCCGCCCGGAAGGTTAGTTTCCATTTGGGGGGGCGCGCCCCCTCCCCCAGGCTCGCGCGCCCCTCCCCTCCGCTCTCGCTAGCACTTTCTGCTCACTTCTGGCGCTGCAAAACGCCACGCGATTTATTCGATTCACATTTTTAAAACCACCCCTTCCAAAACCCGGCGGAGGGAGAGGGTCTTCCAGCGCTGGAGCCCCCGGGGGGAGGCAGGGTACTCAGTGCAGACCTCGTTTCCTCCGCGAGTGTCGCCTCCAGGCTGTTATTTGCAAAGAAACGTCTTTTTGACGCAGGGAGAAATGGCAAATTTTAAGTACGTCATTAATATGGCGCCAAAAGATTTTTTTAAGTATAAGCTTGCTTCTTTTTTTTTTTTTTTTAAGGTTGTGGGGGTCGCCGCCCGGGTCTGGGGTGCGAAGGGGGCGGGGTGTGAGCAGAAAGTGTGAGTGGAGGGGCGGGGTATGTGTGTGAGTGTGTGAAGTGTGAGCAGACCTGACGGGACTTGCACGGGAGCAGCCGCCGCTCGGGCCCGGCCCTGGGGACAGGGCGGGCTGGGGGCGCCCTAGAGTCCACGAGGAGTCCGCGCCCCGGGTGCAGGCGGACCAGGGGGCCGGCCCGGCACCCTCCTCCCCCGCGGGGCCCGCAACGCTACCTGAACCGCCGCCGGAGCCAAACAGCCGGGCGGAGGGGGGGGCTCGGGGGTGTGGGGAGCGGAGATCCGAGTGAATTAGAAAAAGTGGCTACTCCCCCTCCCTTGCTCCTCCTGCCCGCCCCCACCCCACCCCCACCCCAACACATTTTTTTTTTCTAAAGAGATCACAAGGAAGTCTTGGTTTAAAAAGAAACAGAAACATACACAGGGGGTTGGTGAATGGTGCCGACCGCGGCCATCGCAGTTGGAGGCTATTTTTGTGGGGGGTGAGCGGCGTCCATGGAGTTACTTTGCGCCCACTCCTAGCTGCACCGGTTCGGCTCTGGCGGGCTGACCATCCCCAGCAGGGGCGCGGGGCCGGGGACGCCGCGGGCCGGGTCGCCTCCCTCGCCACGACCCCGGATGGATGTGCGCCCCCCGCCCTCCCGCGCCGGCCCCGGGAGCTCCTGCTTTCGGGAGCATCCTTCCCGCGCCGGCCCCCGCCGCGGCGCGTAGCCGAGGGCAGCGCCCCTCGGGAGGGCACCGCGGAGCAAGGTAAGATCCTGCCCCGGGCGGATGGGCCCTGCGCATCTCCGCGGCATTATTTTGTGTTTTTGCAACAGATCTGCCAGCGCTCTTCGCTCCCTCGCTCTCTTGCTCGCGCTCGCTCGCTCTCTCTCTCTCTCTCTCTCTCTCTCTCTCTCTCTCTCTCTCTCTCGCTGGCTGCCTGTTCTAGGAAGCCAGCGCGGGGGGTGGGGGATGCACAGCACAGGGGAGAGATTGCGCATGTTGGTCAGTCGTGTTTTAAAGAGTACAGTGCGGGGAGACTGAAAGGGGCGCATGCAACAACTTTTGGAAGGGTGAGCCTGGCGACCTTCTTTATTAATGACTGCGGCAAAGCGCCCCTGGGCCAGCGAGGGGGCGCGGGCGGGCGGGGGCGCGTCGGGGCCGCAACTTGCCCGGCGGGCTCCTGCGGGTCGGAGGGGCTGCGGCTGGAGCGGGGTGCGGGGGGAGGTCGAGCGGCCGGGGGCGGGGGCTCTCAGAACCCGGAGCTAGCAGCTTTCCTGTCGCCCCGAGTTTCATTTTGTTGATACGCAGCACGTCCAGGCGCCGAACCCGGCTGAGCCGGTGCACATGACCCCGCGCTGGGCTCACGTGCAGCCGGCCGGGTCCCAGACACCTTCCGGGGGCCAACGCCTCCGCCGTGCGCCCCCTCTCTGGGCTGGGTGCACGCGGGCGCTGCACGCGGGGGCAGCATGCTCGTCTCTTGGGCTCAGAGGCTTTGCACAAATTAAGACAGTTTTCTTGGAGGGGCGGGGGACACCTTTTCCAGGTGAGTGTGGAGGTGTGCGGCCCCCGCACCTGGGGCGCGGGCTAGGGTCGAGGACAGCGCCCCCTCCGGGGTTGCGCGGGGAGTCCGGCAGGGGACAGGCGCTGAGAGTGGAAATATACCGGCGGCGGCCGGAGCGGCTGGTGTGCGCCCGCGGGGCGACAGCAGGGGGCGTGGCCCTTGTTTACCTTCACCCAACTCTGCCGGTTCGCGTCCCGCTTCGGGGATAGCTCTGCAGACCCCGGCCCTCCGCCTCCGCCCTTATTCTGGGTGGTGCGGAAAAGGTGCCGGCAAGTGGCAGTCCCTGCCTGGACTCCCTCACCTGACCCTCAAACGAGTGACATTGCAGCCCCCGCCCCCACCAAGCGCTGCTGCAGTCCCTCCGCCGGATCCCCGGCCCCGCCCCGCCCCCGGCAGAGGCATCTTCCCGGCCTCACCTCCTTCCTCCCTCCCTCCCTCTTTCCCACCCACTCGCCTGCGCCTGCGGAGCGGCTCCTGCCCGCCTCCTCCCCGCTGGGGTGCAGACTTCTGGCTCCCTACAGTCTCTTCCTGCCCATCCCTGGGTCCTGAAACATCCCCTCCTCCGGCCAAGGAATGAGAGGGGGGTCAGCTTCGCCCCTCGTGGCTGTTCCGCCAGAGGATAAGGATGTCTGCGAGACAGGCAGGAAGGCTTCCCTCTGCTTCCAAAGGCCCAGCCACCCCGGGCCCCGGCCCCTATGACACACCGCTGCCCGGCTCCATCGCCCCCCAGCCTCCTGGGATCTACGTGCCCTCCCCCGAGTCTCCGAGACTCCTCCCCGACCCGGGGCGTCCAGCCACCCACCTCCCGGCGCTGCCCCTGGCCCGAGCCGCCTCTTGCCCTTCCTTCTCCAGGGCCGGAGCCCCCCGCAGCTACCTCCGGCTCCTCCTCCCGGCTCCCGCGGTCGGAATCACGCCGGCGCGCCTCCAGCCTGCGCTCCCGCAGACTGCCTCCAGGGGCAGGCTGGAGGCGCTCCCGAGGCTCCCTCTAATCCCTTTGGCCGCCGCAGCCGGCCGGGGCACTTTTTACCAGCTTGGCTGCAGGCCTTTTGCGAGGGGCTGGGGCTGGGGGAGGGGGAGGGACTCCGGGTTTCTTTTTGCTAAAGGCACTTTTCCGCTGGCTTCCTGAGTCTTTGCAGTTCCTGATCGCGCCTCCGGGCCTAGCACTGGTCGGTCTTCTGCGAGACTGCGAGGCGTAAACTTTGATGCAAGGGCATCTTGGGGAGGGGGTCGTCGGGAAAGCGGGGAGGATCACGTTCGTTTCCAGAGCCGTCCCAAAGGGCTCAAGAGGGAGTGTGGTGGCAGTAGCAGAAGCCTCAGCTTTAAGCCCAAATGAGCTCCCAGGCTGCACCCCTTAAGTTTATATTTGTACCCGCGGTAGGGAGGTGGTAGGACCTCCAGGCCCATGCTCCTACGGTAGCACTGAATCTTCCCACTGGTAAAATTCCTAGTAGGACATTTGGCATAAGGACCAGGCAGGGAGCTGCCAACCGGAGCTGGCCCTGTTTCCTGGGTTCCCAAGATGCTGGTTTCTTCCCTGCCTAGACTTCTTTTCTCACCTTAGGGCTCTGAGTGAACGCACCATCCCTCCTGTCCCATCGTCCTCAGGCGGGTTGGGACTCCTCAGGCGGGTTGGGACTCGTAGAATTCAACCACGGCGGCGCAGAAGAGGAAAATAACAACAGAATAACTGTAAGGGGAGAAGGAATGAGTAATGAAGCTGACCTAGGCAGGAAGGAGGGTGTTTAAACGATGATATTTGTTTTTTAGGTCACAGGCTGCAAAAACAGGCTTTGATCCGAAGTGGGCGAATAATTTATTGAGAAAGCCTGCATGGTAGGGGAAAAAGGATGTTTGTTTGATCTGGAGCCCTTTCTGTTGTCCCGAGTGCTGTTGGCTGTTGTTCTGAGTGGAAAAGCATTTGGTTCCACAGCAAATTCTCCACAGAGGGAAGTCCTTACCCCGGCGGCAGGACTTAGTGAGTGTTGCTTTTGAAACTGGCCAAGGGTCTCCCCAGCACTTTTCAGAGATGAAGCATTTAAGAACCAAGTTGTTTGGATTCCGGAGGCAGCAAATGTTTCCAGAATGTTTTCCCATCAACATGCTTTTTCTTTCTTAAATTGCTTGGCCGATGGTCCAGCAGCACCAATCCAAGAGGCTGTTAGCTGTCTCTTCCACTTAGCTTTGAATGACAGGTGAGGGGGCCACAGTCACTCCCCAACACCCCAGGTCCCAGATGTACCTTGAAGTTAGGCCTTTGACACTGACTCCCCAGTCTTTGAGATTGTGGGCAGGGTGTTCTGGTTGTTCCAGTTAATGGGAGGAGTGTATTTTCTTGTCATTGCTTCTAACCAAGGCAGAGATTTTCAGTACAAATTCTTCATAGCATATGCTGTAGGCTGCCTGGGAGCCTCAGGGTTCTTGAGGTTCTCCTGAGGGAGGCTAGATTAGAGTCATGGGCAGGACACCCGGGCTGGCTGTTCCTTGCCAGGGGGACACCCCTTACCATGTAGTTCCCAGAGCTTCCAGTTTCAGGTCCCGGCTCGAAGCTCAGGAGCCCATACAGGTTGGTCCTAGGAGCTTCAGGAATTAGTGCTCGTTACATCTTGGAAATTGTGGGCTTGCATATGTGCCCTAGCCCTTTAAGGGTGAAACATCACACAGCCTTGGTTTGAAACATGGCTGTTCAGTTAACCACCTGTGGTACAGCTCTGGACCTCAATTTCCTCACCTGCCAATGGGATTAATGACAGTCTTTGCCTCATAGTGGATATAATAAGTGATATGCTATAATTTATTAATATATATTGCATAGACTCTGCACAGGGCTAAGGGGGTAGCCCAGTGGTATAGCCCTTGCCAAACATGCACAAGGCCCTGGGTTCCATCGCCTGTGCTACAAAGAAAGAAAGGGGCAAGGGAGAAAGGGATTGATCCCAATGCAAGACATGTGGAAGCATTCGATTAATATTAAGCTAATTGTGGCTTACTGTTATTGTTATTGACTTGGGGAGGGTGCAGTGCAGTTTGCCCTTTGCCCTTTCACCTTTAGACTAGGCCAGAAAGCCAGGTCCTCTCTGAAGAAGAGATCAGGAGCTGGATGGTAGTGGGGAATCAGACGTGGGAGTGAGCTAGCTGAGCCTTGGCCTTTGGAGGGGAAGAGGAGGTCAGAGGACCAAATAGATAGAGCCCCTTTTGTTCTCTCGGGTCCCCTTGGCCTGTCCTGGGAACTGGTGTAGAGGGAAGGCATGGGGCATGTTCCGGGAGAGCTGGGACACTTGGCATTGCAGAACTGTGGCTCTGATGGCTCCCCAGGCTTGGAGGAGAAAGTCTGGGAAGCAGAGTTGAGAAATCCAGGCAGCAGCCCTCCCTCTAGCCTGTGCACAAAATCATTTTTGTAACTGCAATTACTGTCCCTGAGAAGGCATTAAAGTTAATGAGAGATAGGAAAGAGTGGGGCTCTGACCCCCGTTTCCAGCAGTTTAAAAGTGCGCAGCTCTTGTTTTTGAG
>PVKN010002774.1:19915-40799 GCA_004027915.1 Capromys pilorides
CCCCCCCCCCCCCCGCTTTTTTTTTTTTTTTTGGAGGAGGCCGAAATCCTGCTGTGTGTGGTGGCAGCCAGGCCAGGTCTGGTGGCCCTTGGAAAGGAGAGGGCGGAGGCCAGGTTGGGGTGTTTAACTGCCTAGGGGACCGTGGCAGTAGCAGACTTGAAAGGCCCACTGTTCCCTGGGTCAGCTGGAAGGGCGCTAATGGAGGCTCAGGGTGTTTGTTTGAGTTTATTTGCAGAGAGGTCTTTAAAGGGGGCTGGCACTGGGCAGTGGTGTTCTAAGGCGACACCCAAGGCCCACTAATACCGATGGCCAGGCTGCCAAGAAAACATCTGCCACCAAATTGCTGCCGTATTACTGAGTTGACATTGATCGTCAGCCAGGAGCCCCACCAAATAAAGCCTCATGGAAAATGTGCGAGGTCAAGACAGGGAAGGCGGGCTCTGGAAACAGGGCCAGATCTTAGGCTGCCGTGTTCGCTCCTGCAAATGCAGGCAGCCCAGCTGGGCTGTGTGGTCCTAGGACTCTGTTATCCTGGGTGTGGGGGCTGTTAGGGCTGCCTCAGCAATCTGGAAAGATCTTCTCTTTAACACTCCCATGGAGAAGGATATTCACCAAGTAACCCACATGAGGATGGTTGTTCCACAGACCTTGAGTAGCATGGTGGGAAATTCTTATATAGGTCGATGGACCAAGACTGATGTAGGCAACACTTAAGCATAAGCCCAAAGGATGAAAAGTCCAACATGTGTGGAGGAGCATTATAGACCCAGGACTCTAACTCTCTCGAGAATTTGGCTTATTGAGGAAAATAAGAGGCCAGTGAGGCTGGAAAGTGGTAAGGAAGGGGCTTGTGGTCACCATGATTATGTCAAAGTGGACGGGCCAGATTGCATAGGGTCTTGTGGTCAGGGCTTGAGAATGATCCTTTGACCAGCAGGTAGCCTTTTAAAGATGTTCAGTCAGGGCGTAGTGAGATCTGATCTGTGTACTGCTTTGGAAACTACTGGGCCGGGATGCAGCTCATTGGTAGAGCACTTGGCTAGCCCACAAGAGACTCTTCTATCTCCAGCACCTCTAACGAAAATAAATAAAAACACTGGCTGCTGTCTGGAGCCTGGTTTGTGGGAGCACAGGAGTGACGTCTAGGAATAGAGCAAGAAGTTCAGGCAAGAGATCCCCATGGAGCTTGCGACGGTCACAGCAACGGTCAGAGAGGTGGAAAGAAATGGTCGTGTTGTGGCGGGAGAGACAGCCGCACGTGCCGGGTTTGGCTGTGGGCACAGAGCGTGCACGCAGCTGTTGCCCCGGCAGAGTTCTCAGCAGCCTGCAGTTTTTGGAGTGGGGCTTCTTCTGTGCCTTGGGGCTGGAGAGGTACATACACAGGGCAGGAAAAGGAGACTGCTTTCCCTGGAGTCTCCTTCAGGAGGGACTTTGTCCCCACACAGAGTGCCCTGGGATGCTGACGTCTCTCAGAACATCTTGCCTTGGGAGGGATGAAAGAAGCCGACAAGGTGAAGGGTCGTTGGCACCTGCCTTGGAGGCCTTGCACTTCCGAGGAGTCTTCTTCGTAGGGCTGGGTGGGGTGGGAGGTGACTTGCAGGGCAGAGGACTTTTCATGGGGTGACAGTAGGTGCTCACTGGCCTGCAGTGGGCGTGGTTCAAGGGAAAGAAGCTTCACGCACAGAACAGTAGCCTAGGTGTTATTCCAGTTACCCTCCCACCCCCATCTACTCCCCTAATAATGGCCTCCTAGGAGGCAGCCCCGACCCAGGAGTGTGATCCCCAGGCACTGTGGCAGAGAGATTGGACAGTGACTGGCCTAGCAGGGTGTGGGTCTGGGCGTTGTGCGACAGGCGTGTACAGCGAGTGAGTCCATTCCAGGGGCCCTCCCTTGGGTCACTGCCCTGTAGCCCGAGGCTGCTGTGGTATTCACAGCACCTGTGTGGAGCACCAGCCCCTGTGCTCTGGACTCTGCGCTTGCTCGCATTTAGACTCACTAGCTGATTCTGGCCCATGATTGTGTTTAGTTTGGCCCTCTGAAAGTGTTTGAAAAACTCTGACTCAGTTGCCAGTAGTTTTAAATTCAGGAGATTGGCATAAGAATCCATATCCAGCTTACCTCCCAGGAGGTAGTTCTTTGCCAAAGACCTTGGCCCAGGGAGCAGGGATTAGGATTTGAACCCAGGCCCCTCCCTCCATGGCTCAGTTCCTGCCCCACTCCCCTAAAGCCAGGACCTTGTGCATGCTGAACATACCCCTTTCTACTGAGCTATACCGCTAGTCCCCACAGCTTCTGCATTTAATGCTGTGGGAACCTTAGCTTGGACGCGCAAACTCTTTGAAAAGAGAAATGTAATTCCTGTTCAGGTATGCAGGTGAAGAGGGTGGGGGCATGGATAGTGCATCTCCCTGCCTGCTGTGCACCAGTGACAGGGCCAGGCAGGGTTTGGCCAGAGCCAGCCTTTCTCATACACTTGACCCTGGGAGACCAGGGAGCATCGCTGTGGGCATGGGGCTGCTCGCTGTGTGCTGCACAGGTCAGGAGCGTGGTGGCCTGAGCCAAATACCAGCAAGTTACTTAACCTCCAAGTTGCAGTTTCCTCATCTGTAAAGGGGAAGCAGCCTTCACATCCCTCTGCCACCAAGAGATGTTCTGCGGGTTCCGCGAGGGCCCAGTGTGGCCGAGCAACCCCCTTCCTGCAAGAGTGCTCAGCAGTTGCAGCTGCTGTTGCTCCTTCTCTCAGGCATCTGTGCTGCCAGTGCCACCATGTGTCCCTCAGCCCCTCCCCCTCCGGGAGCACTTCCACCTTTGGAGCTTGGCAGCAAGCAACCCCAGAGGCGCTCTTGCCATTCTGTTGGCACACTGGGGTGGAGAGATGCTCCTAGCTGAGGTCAAGTGCAAGGCATGAGGGTCCTCCTGGTCCCTGCTTTCCTGAGCAAATGTCCCCTGGTCTCTGCAGGGCTCAGCAGGAACAGACAGGGAAAGACAGCAGGAAGTAGCGGGTGTTAGGTGGCAGGTGAGACCTAAGCAAGCTCCATCCTCACCTTAGCACTGAGCCCCAGAGCAGCTGCGAGGCCTGAGCAGCTTAGCTAGCTGCCCCCACGGGGATGAAAACAGGCTGCCAAGTGGGCCTCTGCAGGACAAGAAGGGTGGGTGGGAAAGACTCCCAACAGAGCAGGGTGTGTGGTGCTCACCTGGAACCCCGGCTCCTCACACAAGTTGGATGCTTAGCCTGGGCAACTCAGTGACTTCAGGAGACCCTGTCTCAAAATAAAAAAGTAAAAAAGGCTGAGCATGGTATAGCTCAGTGGTAGAGCACTCGCCTAGGTGTGAGCCTCTGGGTTCTTTCCCTGGCTTGTACACATACAGAAAGTTTTCCAACAGGCTGGAGCTAATGGTTTGTACAAAGACAGCCCAGCTTGGGCTCGGGGATTAGCCATCAGCCTCAAAGTTCAAATCTCATTTTAGCCAGTTATGAGCGAGTCAAGGCACTGAGCCGCCTCTGAATGGAGCAAGTAGCTCACAGTTTACTGGGTTATTTGGGACACAGGACAGTATGGGTAAAGAAAGGGTGGGTTCTGTGTAAGGTCTGTGGGGAGGGGGGGCTGCCACCTGAGATAGTTTGGGCTTTTATCTGGAGAAAGATAATGAGGATAGGGTGCTGGTGGCCAAGCCCAGGGCCAGTCACCCTGAGTCAGTCACCCTCAGTTTGATAATGTCTCAGGCGCATACACTCTGCATCACACTCTGCTGGCCACCATTTTGCACAGTGCCCTCGATTTTAGCTTGTCCCTTACAGGCTGGGGGTGGGGGGTGGGAGAGGGAGGGGGGCAGACAGACCTCCTGAAGGATCAGTCTTGTTCCTTCTTCCCCCCTCCTGCCCTGCTGTGTGTGTGTGGCGCGCTCAGGAGGTGCCTGACCTGGGAATGGGTTTTTTTGCTGGGACCAGATTTCAGTGTCGTCTTTGGCCAGACTTCTCATCTGAGGGCTTTGAGCTCTGGAAATGGAGATGCGGCCTCTGCTCTCAATCACGAGGCCACTGTGGGTGGGTGGGGAGGAGAGTGCAGGAGAGTCCATTGGAGGAGAAGGTGAAGTCGGATGGGCCTTCTCTTTTTCCTCTGCAGGGGCATGGGTGTGGGGCAGTAGATGGCGGCATGGTTTTCTGAGAGGTTGAGGATTTCCCAAGCTGCCCGTGAGTATAACAAACCTCTCTGCCTTTTGTTGCAGATGGAAGAGAAGAGGCGAAAATACTCCATCAGCAGTGACAATTCTGACACCAGTGACAGTAAGGCTTCCCATCTGGGGCTCCTACAGGGAAAGCACGTAAGGCCCAGGTAGAAAGAGGTTACCCTCTGGTCTCAGCTCAGCCAAAGGATATAGTGATAAAAACATAAATCAGATTAGGGTCTTCTCTTAGCTAGTTCCTGCACCCTGCCCATGGCCCAAAGGGTCTTTCTGTGCCTTTCATTTTACTTCTTTTACTTTTTAGGTGTTAGTCATTTTACTGTGGTTGAAATAGCTCAACTGTCCTCAGGGCCTTTGCATGTAGCCCTTCTGGCTGGCGGAAGAAAAAAGGCCCTTTTTGGCCTTCCTGCAGAGTCAGGGCCCTTTTAGGAAGCCTCTAATATAACATCTAAAGCCTGCCGCTCTTGACTATAATTACCTGATGGATATCTTTCTCTAGCCAATGGGAAACGGCTTCATAAGAAGGCTCAAGGCATCTCGCTGCTGTGTGTCCCACTGCAGTCTGGCATATAGTAGGTGCTGGGTAAATGTTGAGTGAAGAAACTCCTGAAGAAGCCCACACTCTGTGAGATCTGGGCAGTAGCCTCACAGAGGTAGACCTGCAGGTGGAGTGGGTGTGTCAGGTGGCCACCAGGTGGGAAGAACCAAGGCATATGGTGAAGGAGAAAATGGGGCTTCTAGAAGGAGCCTCCGGAAGTGGGAGAAGAGGAGGGGGCGGGGGGGGGGGTGCGAGATGAGAGCTGCCTTTCAGCATAATGTCCACTCAGCTCTTCTCAGAAGGCCCTGGAAGCAAGGCCTACAGATGCCCGTTGGGGTGAGTGGCTCCATCCACTGTGGGTAGCGGATCAGGAGGCTGCCACCTAAGGAAGCAGCTGTGTTGCCATGGAGGCGGGACCTGGCGCCCTGTGCCATCTGTTCACGTGTGATGCACCTGTGTGGCATTAGTGGGGTTTGTGAAGCCCCCTCCTGATTCGCAGAGTTCCTCGGCCCCCTGAAGGCCTCAATGTAATAGGGTGGCCAGTGAGGGTCCAACCACTTCCCTTCACCTGGGTTTCATTCACTCTGCGTTGAGTCTGGCTGTGGTAGCTAGCTTGGCCTTCCAGTATTTGGAGATCACAGAATCTACCCTCTGTGGCTACAACAGTTGCTTGTGGCCCAGCTTGGTACAACCAAGAACCACAGCCTCAGTGCCTGCAAAGGAGCCTTGCGAGGGCCCACGTCACTAGCACAAATGGGCATCTGGGCCCCAAGCCCTGGAGCTTATCAGGGCTGGGCCAGGCGGGGTCGCTCCCTCCCCACAAGCCCCACACTGTGCCCTGAGGCTGCTCTACTCATGTTTACCCAAAGCATTGGGTCTGTCTGACCTTTCTTGATGTTCTCTTGACTCATAGGACCAGCGGGTCTGCAGTCTAGCAAGGGCCTTAGGCCGTGGGACCGCTAATGCTTATTGAGGAATCTCTTCAGTGGCAAGGACTGCACTTAGATCTCAAGGGCATGGCGCCATCAGCCAGCCCCTGGAAAACAGGTCATCTCTGGGCCTCTGTGTTAGGGTCACGGCCCTGTGCCCAAAAGCTCGAGGTGGCTGACTTATCAAAAGGAAGTCTGTTTAGCTCATAGTTGGGAAGATTTCCTAATAAACATAAGTTTCTCTCCTAAGGCCCAACATCCCAAAGGTTTACAGGGCGTCCCAGTAACGCCACCCTGGGGACCACATCTCCAGTGTACGGGCCTTTGGAGGACACTTGTACAAATCATTACAGCCTTGCTTTATAGAAGAGTAAACCAAGGCTCAGAGATGAGATCATTAGCCTGAGGCATCGGCCAGGTAGTAAGGGGCAGAGTCAGGTCTCATACGCTTGGTGGTCTCCGAGTCTGCTTTAGCAGCTTCCCCCCGCTCCGCTTTGCCTGGAGGATTGTGCTGTACTTAACTTGGGGCTGGGAGATGACACCCGAAACTTGCTCAACACCCCCTTTTGTTGTTTTGTATTTTAGGGAAGGGTCTACAGGGTGTTCAGGGTCTCACTACTAGATCGGACTTGTAGTGATCCACCTGTATACAGCCTCTCAAGAGCTGGGATTACAGGCGTGTGCCACCACTCCATCTCAATTGCCATCTCAGTGTGCTCTGGGGGAAGGGCCGGCACGGGCACTGTCTGGGAATCTAACCTGGCCCCTGTGCCTGCTTGCAGGCCCTTTAATCCACTGAGCTATTTGGCCAGCCCTTACTTTCTTTTTTTAAGTTGAAAAAGATATTTTTTTTGCCTGGCCCAGGTTGCCTTCAGGGTACATCCAGTAGGGCTTGTGGAGCTGGGGATCTAACTCTGGTGCCTGACTTCATTTGCCTGAGCAGATGCTTAAACAACTGAGCTAACCCCACAAGCCCTCAGCACCCTTGACCGAAGTAGGAAGCAGAGCCCGAGGGAAGACGAGGACCACTTGTCTGGGGTCACACAGTAAGGTGCCTGCCCTTGATTTCCCAGGCCCATTCTGAGGCTGAGACCCAGAGCAGGGACAGAGGTCTCTCCTGATCACTGAGGCCCAAGCTTTGCTTACAGCCCCCCACTCTGCTGTGGGTGGGGGGTGTGGCTGGCTCTCCAGGACCCCTCATGGCCCTTCTCTCTGCAGGTCACGCCACACCTACACCAGTGTCAAGATGTCCCAAACTGCCAAGCAGCACCAAGGTGGGCTGGCCCCGGCAGAAAGAAAAGAAGCCCTCAGAGGTGGGTAGCGATGAATGGCGAGCTTCTCAGAGGCCTGGATAGGGGTTGCTGGGCCTGGGCATCGAGTTGCTGGCACAGGTTATGGCTCAGGGTGAACAGGGAGGCCAGAGTGGCTCCATGGAATGAATGAGGCCCATTCGCCTGAACTTCCTAGGTCTTCCTCAAGCTGTTCTATCCATCTGAGAGGCGAAAAATACTGTTCTCCCGCTAGAATCAGGCTTAAGGATGGGGTCCTCTGGGCCACCCCTGTAGTAATGGGCTACTTATGATTGTTTCACCAGTGGGTGCATTTCTAGCCTTCCTCCCTTGGTCTTCGGTGTTTCCCACAGAGGATAGGGGTGTTGATGGGCTTCTGAGGCTGTGGAGCAGAGGATTAGGTAGGCAGATTTACACCAAAACCCTGCCTCCTGAACCCCCTGGGAAGGTCACATCCTGGGGCCTGCTTGTTCCTCCTAGGCCTTCGGTGGGTGCTGGTGCCCCTGGCATAGAAGACTGCAGGGACTTGCAGGTGTGGGTTTCCAACATTGCTCTGCAACCTGGGAGAATCCAGACTTTGGGCTGGGCACTACTTGGTGTTATTTTAAAAAGTTTTAAATGCTTCTTTAAGTAGTGACAAAGTTTAGTCGGGGAAGTAAAAGTACAGCATGAAGAAGAAACTGGCTCTGCAGAGGGAGCTTGAGCTCAGTGAAGAGAAAGAGGTTAAAAGGCGCGGTAGACAGAAGTACTGCACAGGGAAGGGTCCGGCTCTGGCTCCAGCAGAAAGCTATGATAGCGAGGTCAGCATGGCTTTGCTTTGGGGTGGTCTGGGGGGCAGTCATTTCTGGTTTTCTTGGAAACAGAATCTCACTAGGTAGTGTAGGCTCGCCTTGAGTGTGCTTATGGATGGGTCCCAGGCTGGCCTTGAACACACAGCAAGCCTCTTGCCTCTGCCTCCCTAGTGCTGGGATCACAGGCATGGGCCACCATGCCCAGCCCTTTTCATTCATTAAAAAGTACTTTTAATTATTAAAGGACTCCTGAGATCTCTTGTAGATAAAGGAAACTTTGGGTCTTAAGGTCATGTCTTTTAAGACCTTGGAAATCTTGGGGCGGAGAAGGCTGGAGTTCCCAGAGCTTTTGGTTTAGGTTGGGGGAAGGTGTTTTCTTCCCAAGCCATTTCTGTCCCTTCTTGTTCCTTGCTGTGGAAGCCATCCTGGTACTAGTATTTAGCTGGCCCTTGGGAGGGCTTCTGGAGAGCTTTGCATTTGAAAAAGGACTCCACCTCCTTGAGTGGCCTGGCCCTAGGTCTTTGCTCTTGGGAGGTGGAGCCTGGTCCCCTGCTGGGACCCTTGTGCCCCATCCCCTAAGCTAGTATCTTTCCCTTGTCCTTCGGGGGATGAGTAAAGATGAATGGCGAGGTCTCTGGGGGCACTGTTAGGGAGGGGAGACTCTTCTTATGCCTCTCCGTCACGGGAGGGGAGCGTGGAAGGTGCCGTGTCGTGGGGAGCTGAAGGCAAGTGAGGTATCAGTGCCCTCCTGGCTCCGAGACCCACAGGGCCCCCAGTTGCTATAGCTTTATTTTTTCCCCTATTGTTTCAGTAGTCAAGAGTGTCCACCTATCTGTACCTTCCTAGCCCCCACACAAGTAGTATCACACCTGTTTCGGGCAGGGGGAACCTACTCCTTCGGCTCTCCTTCAAGGCTGGAGTGGGGTGGAGGCCCTTGTGTTGACCCTCCCTGCTTTCTGAACCCAGGCTGATCCCAAGCTCCTCTCCTCCCCGCCCTTCTCCTAGCTCAGGTGAAAGGAGGGGCTGCCTCCCGGGCCCAGCTGCCTTCTACCCCCGGGATCTGGCTTGGCTGGGAGGAAACAGGTGTCACCAAAGGCCGAGAGGCAAGGGCAATTTGCATGGGGGAGAAAATTCCCCTGCCTCTTGGGTTTTCCAGCCCAGAGCCTTTGTACCTAAAAATAGTCAAAGCCTAGTGAGGAGCCTGCTGGGGAGGAGCTAGGAGCAGCCCCAGGACCCAGGCCAGCAGCCTCTTGCAGGTGGCTGTGGGGTCTGAGTGGGAAGCGCCTCCCCTTTGAGCTTCCAGGAGGGCTGAGGCATCCTCCCAGCCTTGAATGTTGGCCAGGGACAAGCTTTTCCTCCCACAGCAGGCTGGAGAGCAGCCTGTGAGGTTTCCCTCATCCCCTAAGTGAGAAGGTTGAGCCGTGGCTGCCGTAAATCCTGAGTTATCGTGGGACAGAGAAGACGCCGTCAGTGAAAGCTTCCAAATTATTTGGCTCATGAGAGGGCGGAGAGGAAAGCAAGACTTGGCTGCGGAGAATGTTTGCACTAAATTGCACTAAATCTGCTCGCCAGGCGACTCCCTTCTCTTTCTGTGAATAAGCTGAAAGGGTGAGCCACACTTGCCAGGCCTGGGGGCCAAGGGCTTTGAGCATCCTGGCCAAAGGGCTCTGGGAGCTCCGTGTGTCTGGAGCCTTCCAGAGTGGCTGTCGGGCAGGCCTCACGTGGTGTTCTCTGTCGGACGCACTCACAGAGCACCCATGTGGTGCAGAAAACCCCTCTGCTGCCTGGAGACCCGTGGAATATGGGTTTCCTGGGCCTCTTCACCTCTGAAGGTGGACAGGTATGGGGCAGATTTGGGGGGTGCTTAGTGGTTGTCTTTCGAATCCAGCCGCTGTGTGATGGCTGGGATTGGGTGTAGGTGAGACAGACAGGGCTGCTCTTTGGTGCTGCATGGGTCTGCTTCTCTCAGTACCCCCAAGAGTACAGATCGGGGTGCCCTTATTACTAAAGGAGCGGTCCAGGATTGGAGACAGTGCTGACCAGAAGTCAGGACCCTGGACAGGGCTTCTGATCGGGTTCTTACCCAGTGGGCAAGCCCTCCCTCACCGGGGGAGAGGGCCTGGCAGACCTTTAAACTGAGTGCTGGAGGGACAGACCCGAGAACCTCAGGGGCTGTGTCAGATTTTTGGTGGAAGGACATAAAGTCTGAAGTTCATCACAGAATCCCCTTGGGCCGTGAAAAGAAGACGAGAATTGAGCTCAGGTCTTTGCCTGCCCTTGCGGTTCCATCCTCTGGCCCCTTGGTTGTCCTAACCCTGGAAGCTGCTTTTATCGTGTAAATTTTTCTACAGCTGGGTTTCTGGCCTGGCCTATCTCATCAGATAAGTAGCCTTTCCTAGTTCTTAGCCCCTGGTGGGACCCACTTCTGAGAACTCAGTTGGAAAGGGTTCCTCCACAGCCTAAGAGCAGACTTCCACCTAATCCCACGCCTGGGTATTTTGACTGAAGTGGTCTGGAAGAGAGTCCCACATTGTACTGTTGTAGAATCCCTCCCACTGGGGCCGGGAGGTTAAAGCTCAGATCTTCCATTTGCCAAAGAGAGGGGCTCCTGGTGTGTTGTTGCCAGATGCTGTGGCAGGATTGAGGGGGGAGGGGCCTCCAGGGACCTCAGCAAAGGTGGTAGTGGGCGGCACTTCCTCTGCCCCTGCTCCCTGAACTTCTTCCGTGGGTGCTGCTGACATGGCCTGCCTGGGCCTGAGGGACACTTCTAGAAGAGAGCTAGGGGCCAGCCCTGTGGTTTGTGCTGCAGGCTGTGTCTTCCTCCAGCCTGGGGTGGGGAAGAAAGAGGAAGAGCAAGGCAGGCTTGGGGGTTTCCCCAGACAGGCTGCGGCAAGGACAGCAGCGTGCTTTCCAGAAGCTCTTGTCCCCAGGAGTCAGCCCGGGCAGACTGGGACCCTGAGCTATGGGTGCTGAGTAAGATCAGGCGCTCAAAGCGCCCAGGAGGCCTGGCTCCGAGCTTGGGCAGCGCCAGGGCCCAGCGCGTCCCCAGGGAGCTTGTGTAGGCAGGATGCAGGTGCGGTAACACAGAAAGTGGCTGTTAGTGGAGGTATAGCTTGTTTTTCCAAGAGGCTCAGGCTTTGCCACTGTGACCCTGTGCAAGCGATTTGTTCCTTTCTCCCCTAGCCTGGGGATTGTCATCTGTTCGTTCACACCTTGGCGTTTATGGTTTATGTTCTGTAGATGTGATTGACCTTTCCTGAGGACCTCCCTCCCCCTTCCCCTGCAGGGGGTGGGGAGACCCCAGAGATGAGTGGGGTCAGAGGTCAGGGTGTCAGGTGAAATTAACACCCTGAAATGGAAGCCTGGCTGGGAGTTGCCAGCTTCTTGGTCACCAGGCCCTGGTGACCAAGTAGTATGGGCCTAGAGGGGAGAATGTGGCCTTTTCAAGTTCCTCACTGATGCCCCAACTCAAGACTAAGGGAGAGGTGAAAATAACCTCTGGTGCCAACAAAGCTGTGTCCCCCAAAACTGGTGTCCAATAAAACCCCCTTCCACTTGCCTGGCAAATGGCAGTGAATGAGGATAGAACTTTGCAGCTCGACCCTTGCTTTTATGAATGGAATCTCCTCCCCCTGCAAGGGGGGTGGTGGGGTATACAGGCTATACCTCCGCTAACAGCCACTTTTTTGTGTCAGTGCCCCTGATGTGGGTGGGGGTCATGGCCAGGTTATGCTGGGGCTGAAACATCGGACACAACAAAGGTGTTCCTGGAGAAGCAGAGGTATCATCCAGATGTTTAAGATAACGTTTTTTCTATGGCATGTGTTGTGGCATGTGGCAACATGTAGAACACCCACCAACGTGAGCTTAAATGGGAGAAACCCAGAGCCTGCCTGGTTCCTGCCCCTGGGGTTTTGAGCCACGTTTGTAGCCCATAGCAGGTCCTCTCTATGCTGAGAGGCACCGGGGTAGAGAAGGTGGGGGACATTTCCCAGGGGCCAAGTTCCTGGTCTCTGAGATACATACAGCTCTGGGGTGGGGGAGCAGGATCCACTTTTTTTTTTTCAATTAGTAGGAAACTGCTGCTCCCGCCAGCTGGAAAGGCCTCCCGGCCTCTGAGACTTGTCTTGCAAAAGAAATGCGTGCAATAAATTCTCTTTAAGAGCAGGAAGTGCTATTATCCTTGTGAAAATAAGAGAAAGTGAGGTGGAGTATTTTTGTTCTTGCAGCATTTGATCGACTCAGCCCAGTGATAGCCTGAAAGATGCCTGGGAGGGGGGCGCTGTTCCCAGAGCCCTTCTCTGGCGTTTTATAGCGAATGTTAACTATGAAATTTGCTTTTGGTTTGCTGTGAGGATATTCTTTATCAGGGTCCAGCCTGTAAAGATTATTTAAAAGATGAAATATTTGTTGGCTTGCTGTCATTGTTAAAGAGCCCTGTGGGCCTCACCAAGGGGCTTGACCTTTCTGAGTATTTATCTTTACATCTGTAAAGTGAGGGCAATATGAATTCGGTTGGGCCACATAGTTAGAGTTTAGCACAATATCACGCAGGACGTCACTCCACTGTTAGCTGTTGTTTCTGATGGTGGGAATACTCAGGAAACACTTGGACAGACCCTCAAACTTGCCTTGCAGTTGCAGTTGTACCCCCTCCTGGGATAGAGGTCAAGGCTTACAGCCATCTCTCAGCTGTGGGACAGTGACCAAGGCCAGTTTCTGTATCCTCCTTTGGGTTAGTCTCCTGCCTCATGATCCCTAACTGCTCCCTCTGCCTGACAGGAAGCTACAGGGTGTGGCCATGTACTTCAGGCAGATCCTGGGCTTCATCCCTTTATTCATTCCACATGTTTTTCTTGAACACCTGCTGTACACCAAGTGCAGTATGTGTGTATTTGTTTGGAACAGTCTTGCTATTTAATTGAGGCTGGTCTTGAATTCAGAGTGTGGCCTAGGCTGGCCTTAAATTCAAGGTGATCCTCCTGCCTCAGCCCCCTGAGTGCTGGGATTGCAGGCATGTGCCACCACCCTTGCACCAAGTGCATTGTTGCACATGGGCACAATTGTAACAGGAAATGTAGGACGGGTGCGGGATCTGTCTTTCAGCAGTTAATTAATCATTAGAGGAGAAAGACATTAAACAAAAAATGACACACATAATTTCATTTTGTAATTGTGCTAAGTGCTGGAGCCTTAAAGAACCAAACTCCCTCTTGGTGCCTCTCTGTCTAAAGGACTCTGACGCAGTAACCGAGCCCTGGAGAGAGGGCAGCACCAAGGCTCCGGGATGAAATGCTCAAGTAGCAGCCACGAACCACACCGTCGCATACTAAAACTTGCGGGGTGCCTGCTAGCACACTTTGGGGGTTCCCTGTTGTCATTATTTGTTTTTGGAGCTCACAGCTGCCAGTACTACTTTTCTGCAGAGCCTGTGTTCAGTTCTGGGGAGACAGGCTTGTGTGGATGATGTGGCCGTAGGTTTCAGGTAAAGGAACCCCGTGGTAGCCGTGTGACGAATTCTGAGGTGACGTCCCTACATTTGGGCTCAGCAGGATCTTCGGCACCCTCTGAGGCTGTGCACCACTCTTGGCCCTCAGGTTGGTTATTAAATTGGGAGTTTGAGGTCATTAAGCCTTCGCACTGTTTGAAGAAGGTTGGGTGAAATGTCTGTCTCCCAAGCAGCTCAGCAGAAGTTGGTTGCCAGGCAGCGGACCTTTCGAGACAATTTGTCCATTTCTGCCAAAAGAGAAAAAAGTAGTAAACATTTACATGCTTAAGAAGAAAATGGCTTGTTTTCTACCTTGCAGCTTTCCCACCTTGGTAAGAATTCTGCTCACCAGTGCTCATTTGATTCTTAATTTAGTTGCTGTAAACTAATACGGAGGAGTTTTAGAATAATGAATTATTTTCCAAGCGAATCCCTGGCCATTCAAAACAAAAAGTGTTCAGATTAGAAAAGGGCTTCTATATTTATGGTGGTCTGAGTGTACAAAGGCCACTTGGGGAGGCCACCAAGTGCCCAGCTGTGACCTTGGACAGCAACCAAGGAGGAGGTGGCTGACCCACGGGTGGTCCAGATCTTCAGTCCCCAGTGAGTTCCAGGCCCTGCTCCACGTGGCGTGGCAGCCGTCCGGCTCCCGTCCTGGTGGGAAAGGCAGAGGAGTAAACTGGGAGATTCCAAACAGGCACTGTGAGAGTCCGGAAAAAGCAGAGTCCAGCCTGGTAATGAGTGAGGCTTCCCAGGCAAGAGGATCTGGACCCATAAGTGGAGTGCAGAAAATCAGGGACCTCCGTTGGCAAACAAAAAACAGGGTCCCAGCCTGCTAGCATCTCCTACCTGCAAAAGGGTAAAAGAGCGCTGAGGAGATGGACTGCAAGACCACCCTTGGGGCCCCGGGCCACGTGTGCCCTGCAGTTCTCTTTATCTGATTTGGCTTTAAGTTAACTCAAGGGCAGTGGCTGGAGCCTCTGGGGACAGGGGGACAGAGGGACTGAGGAGGGCCAGAAGGCTCCAGGGGTCTTGTAGGGCTGACTTTTGGAACAAGGTGATGGCTGAGCGCCCTCTTGGCTTGAACAGTAGGGCTCTCGGTGAAGCTGTCCCAAGTCACTTTGGGGTCTGTTTGCCCTTGGCATGACCTATGCTTGGGCCCCAGGGAGCTAGCCCAGGGTGAGGCCTCTTGAACTTGACAGAGTACCAGAGGCCTCAGTGGGGCAAGTCTCCCTCCAGCAAAGTGGGGGCTGCCGCAGGGCTCCTCAGAAGAATCCAGTTTGCACCGTTAGCTATCTTACTGCTTGCTTATTAAGATATGCAAATTATCGGGGCTGTGAAATCTTAGCCACTTTCCATCTTCTGTTTAATTAGCATTTAATCATAATCTGATTTTAATTTTTTTCACACTGACACCCTAATTAAATGTTAGAGTGTTAGTCTTAACAATTAAATTATATTGGCAAATAGAGGCTTCAAGAACTTGACCTGCTGGGGCTATAGCTCTGTAGCAGAGTGCTGAAACATACAAGGTCCTGGGATCAGTTCCCCAGCAGTGCCAAAAAAATGGAGAGGGAGTGGGAGGGGGAGGAGGAAAGAAACTTGACCTTTTTCAGGCCAGGGCCTTCTCTAGCTAGGTGCAGATGTTAATTAGGTTCTGCAGGATGCGCTTTCCAGGCCCACTGTGTGTCCTTTCGGTCTTTTCCTAGTGGGTCTGGTCCTAGATTGCAGTAGGACACATGCAGCCGGTGAAGGCGCCATGGCCGGTGGCAGAGGCTAGCACTGATTCACTGTGCCCAAGAGGTCCGAGAAGGCTGGGAGCCGACCCAGCAGCAAGTACCCTTTCCCAGAGGGCAGTCCTGGCCTCTTTCTTTCTCTCTCTCTCTCTCTCTCTCTTTCTTTCTTTCTTTCTTTCTTTGTTTTTTGCGGAACCAGGGTTCAAACTCACAACCTTGCACTTGCCAGGCAGTCACTTGTGCCATGGCGCTATCTCCCCAGCCCCAGGCCTGTTTCTCAAAGTGGTGTTTCTTGTCTCATTGACATGAGTCCTTTTATCTTGTCCTTGTGGAGTGATGACCATCTGAAGGCTGGTGCCTGAGCAGGTCACGAGGTATTCAGAGAGCACCGTATGTCACAACAGCACATTGTTGGGAGCCAGGCTGCGACTCAACACCAGGGGTAGGAATACCTTCCCCAGTGCCAGCTGGGTATGGATTTGGAGCTTGTGCAGGGTGAAAGTGGAGGACAGCAAAGCCACAGCGGGTGGTGGACACAGGTTCAGGGGAAGGGCCCCCCCCATTGCCCCCTGGCCTGAGGAGTTTAGACAGGTTTGGTGCAGCAAGAAGACAGCTTGCTTCTGCTTCCCCATCACTGTTCCAGGTGGTACAGTTCCTGCCCTGAGGAGAGGAAGACCCCATCCTTGCCCTGGGGGACCCTGGAGGTCCCTGCTCCTCTGGAACCATTCTCTTCGCTTCCCTAAGCCCTATCCTTTGCTATTTGTGGGGAGCCTGTGGCTTCTGCTATTTTACACTGCCACCTGTGCCTGGGGACACAAACCTGTCATAGTTTGAAACATCCAGTAGTGACTCCTGGAGCAGCTAGAGAATGACGGCACAGAAGCCTTTCTGCCCTCTGTTCTTTTCTTTTTTATCTCTGCTTTTGACTTCTGTTCGTTTTATATTTGCCTTTCTCTGAGCCTTTCCCCCTCTCTTTTGCACCCACTCCCATCTGTCACCCAGACTTGGAGCTCTCACAGGTCAGAAGCCTGCGTGGTCCACTGGAGGGTTCACTGTGTGCGAGGCAGCTGCTGGGTCAGAGCTGTGTTACTGTTCTGCTCCCGTTGTGTCCTGCGCTGAGTGAGCAGGCAGGAAGCCCACTTCAGTGGGGGGGTCTTCACCCATTCCTTCCCCTGGTGGAACAGCAGGCTACCCCAAGGCCACCTAAAGCGCCCCCCTCTCCTTGCCCGGCAGGTTTTCCGAACAGACTTGATCACAGCCATGAAGATTCCAGATTCCTACCAGCTCAGCCCGGATGACTACTACGTCCTAGCAGACCCGTGGCGACAGGAGTGGGAGAAAGGTGTGCAGGTGCCCGCCGGCGCCGAGGCCATCCCAGAGCCCGTGGTGAGGTGAGCAGGGCCCCTCCCTGGCGAGGGCAGGGGAGCAGGGAGGCTGCCTTCCGGCCGGGGCAACACCCAGTCCTGGGATGCCTTGTTGAAATACTGGCAGTACTTCCCTTCGTGGTGTTAGGCTCAGTTCTAGAGCCAGACTGCTGGAGTCCAAATTGCTGCTGGCAGTCCGTGACCATGGGCCAGAAGTGTCATCTCCGGACCTCACTTTCCGTGGCTGTGAGATGGGAACTGTAGTACCGTTAGCTTTCTCTGTGGCTCTGAAGATGACGTAGTGAAGTGGTGTGTGTGCCAGGCATGGGGGTGCACGCCTGTAATCCAAGCACTTGCCTGTAACCCAGCACTCAGGATGCTGAGGCGAGAGGATCGATGTGAGCTGAAGGCCAGCCTCAACTGCAGAGCAGCACCCCATCTCCAAAGGCCAAAAGTAAAAATAAGATGTATGCAACACTCTTGCTACAGGGCCTGGGTACATGCCACGGGTTCTATAAAAACGGGCTATGGATTTGGGTGCCACCACTGCAGACTGGGTCCCCTGAAGACAGTGGATGAGAAAAATCACTAAGCTTTCTTTCCCCAGTACTGGGAATTGAACTCAGGGCCTTGTACATGCGAAGCGGGTGCTCTGTCTTGAGCTACAGTCCCAGTCCAAATCAAAACAGGTTTCTATGTGCTCCTTACCACGGGACAGGGTAAACCATATTCTTTTATTCTTTCATTCTTAGCCTTTTTTGTTTTTTTCATTCTTAGTTTTCTTTATTTCATTCTTTTTTTTTTGGAGACAGGTTCTTACAGTGTAGTTCAGGTTGGCTTTGAATTCACTACATAGCCTAAGCTGGCCTTGAACTTGCACTGATCCTCCTGCGTCAGCCTCCCAAGTGCTGAGATGATAGGTGTACATCACCACACTTAGTCTAGCCCCTTAAAATAAGCCATACAAAGGAACTTTTAGGGGTGTGAGGAGGGTTCCCAGGCTCCCTGAAAATGGTAGGTGCTCCTCAAAGGGGTGCTAGTGCTCCCAGTTGGGGGCAGAGAGGGTTTCTCCCACAGCTCCGTGGCCTTCAGGTCTCCTGGGCTGGGAGTACCTTAGTGCTCTGGTGGGGTAAAGCCATGTGCTTCTCGTGCACCCTGGCAGTCTGCACAGAGGGGCCTGGCCTCCTGGCCTCCCCTGCCTGCTCACCTACTTGAACTGAGCCCCTTGGGTCACTGGCTGTCCCTTGCTGGTCCCCTCGGCCCTTGCTTGAACCTGGCAAACCAGGCTTGGGGCAGATCATAGCTGTCACCTCCCTCAATGTTGGTCCTGTTACTTTAGGACAACACCTATGACCAGTTTGTAGACCCTGAGCCTACTTAGTGCCAGCCTGTGCTGGGCATGGGTCACAGACAGCGCTGACCTAGCCTGCCGGCTGCTCTGTGGGTAGTGCCTAGGGCCCTTCCTCCTGCAGGGGTGGAAGGAATTAATTGGAGAGTGGATTTGTTCCTGTGCACTGCCCCTGTCGGGGCCAGCGATGTGAGTCAGCTTCTTGCCAGCCGCACCCGCACCCTGGTGCCCCAAACCCTCGAGCTGACCTTTGGAGCCCTTCTTCTGTCAGGTGGGC
Organism: Capromys pilorides; assembly: GCA_004027915.1. NCBI lineage: Eukaryota > Metazoa > Chordata > Mammalia > Rodentia > Capromyidae > Capromys > Capromys pilorides. The sequence continues at coordinate 37,862 of PVKN010002774.1, forward strand.
AGAGTATCATTTGGTGGCATAGCATTGTGCAGATTAGGGAAGAATGTACATGGCAAGTTGGTGGCACATGTGCCAGCACCCAGGACCACGAAGGAGAGAGGACAAACTGCTGGGGAGACAGAGCGCCAGCCTGACCCACCTTGCCCAGCTGTCCTGTTGGCTGTCTGGTCACTGTATTGCTCCCACACTGGAGCTTGGCTTCTGCCTGCCTGAGGGTGCTTTGCTGACCTCCAGCACCGAGCTGCCCTGACTTCTCGAGGTGCGCTCCCAGCACGGCGTACGCAGGGCCGTGCTGGGCTGGCCCAAGCCAGGTGCTCCTGGCCTGCACTGCACTGGACGTGGTTTGGAGAGGACAGACCTGGGGTTGGGGGTACGTGGTGAGCTCTCCTTGTCCCTTTCCTCTCTCCCCAAGCCCAGCTCCTCCATCTCCCTGGGCAAGGCATCTGGAAGCCCGTGGGGCAGCCAGCGTGGGTAGGATCCCTGTGGGAGCCCCATGCTGTGTCCTCATGTATTGGGCCTCATCTTCTCACTCAGTGATCTTGCTTGTCTTATCCAGTACACAATACTGGCCCCATTTTTCAGAGGAGGAAGTTGGGGAACTCTGGGGGGATTTCCTGTAGGCTGCTGGGGCCTAGTGGGCTGGCCCAGGAAATCACAGGCCACAGAAGAAACCCCGGGTTGTCCCTGGGAGGCCCAGAGAGCCTGCTGCGAGCTGGCTGTGACAACCTTCCTCAGCTCTGTCCTAGTGCTCCCTGCCCCATCTTTCTTCCTTGGCTTGTGGATAGCTGTGCCCACCTTATGGCCAGAAGACTTGGCCCAGGGCAGAGTCAGCCTCTGGTCTGTCCCCCTCTGCCTGCTGGGCTCTGTTGCTGGCAGTGGCTGAGGGCAAGGCCTTGTCCTTATGCGTGGGCCATCCACCCCTGGCAGGAGAGCTCCCTCATAGCCAGGGGAGGATGCGAGCCCGGGAACTCAGGCATTGCCATTTCTGGTGTGAGTTCCATAGCCCTGGCTCCCCAGCAGGAGGTGGTGATCTTGGTGCCACAGGTCTGACCAGGTGGCAGCCGACAGGGCACGTAGCTCCGGGCAGTGTTACACCAATGGGTGGGCATCTGGAGGCTCAGGACATAGGCAGAGCAGGAGCATGCCGAAATGATAGCCTCTGCTTTGAGGAGAAAGCATTTGTTGGGACGACAGTTCCTCAGGGGAAGGCAGCGTTTCGCAGGACTGCTTATTAGCATTGCTTCTTTTTAGAATCACCTCATTGGCATGGCAGTGCCCAGCCCTTCCCCTCGTCCTCTCCGCCCTTCTCCAGATCTGGAGCTGTTTTTCTCTGCTCTCTGCCTCCCTCCTGATCTGTGTCCTTCCTGGTCCTCTTGCAGACCCCTGGGCCCTGGACTATGAAAGTCCTGCCCACTGCTTGGCCACATTTTGGTGCCACCTAGAGTCCTGTCCTGCCCTCCCTGCCCAACTGCACTGAGTCACAGCCCCTGGCAGCCCTGCCTCCGATCTGGGAAGCCTCCTGGACAAGTGAGGGGCCTCTAGGGCCCAGCAGGGATTGCCAGATGGAGGCCAGGCTCTGAGGCAATAACCATGGCAACCAGCGGGAGGTGGAAAGAGCTGGCATTTGATCTGGCATCAGGATGTGAGGGGCAGCAAACAGCTGTGCCAAGGGGACACTGCCCTCTGGAAGCAAAGCACCCCTTGTATCTTCTTTCAGGGTTAACAAGATACTGTCCCAAGGTCTCAGAACACATGCGTGCACACAGTGCTTACCGTGGGCTGGGCACTCCGGGTTTTGCTTTCCTTAAGCCTTGTGCTCGCTCACGGGCCGTGTGAGACATTCAGTGGCAGAGCTGGACTTTGAGCTCTGCCTGTAGACAGAGGAGGATGTGACCTGCCTGGTCCAGAGCAGGTGCATCTTGGTGCACCAGGAATGAGGTCTCCCTCTTGGCTGAGGGCAGAGGCGGGTTACTAGGAACTTGATGGGGGCACCTGTCATCCTGATAGGGGGAAGGAAACTCCACCTGAAAGATACCTGGGACATGAGTTTGTGTTCTTTAAAACCGAAGACTTGAGTTTTAAGAACAAAGCTTCTGTCCAGGAGAGGAGGGTTGACCTGAGTGAGTGGCCAAGGATCCCATCTTGTTTAGGGGTTTTTGTAAAGCTAAGCCATGAGGTGAGGTGGGTCTAAGGTGGAAAACATGAGAACTCAAGAGGTGGGCCTGAGTCAACCAGTAAGGTTACACTTGCTCAGGTAAAAGTGATTGAATCGGGATCAAATGGGGAAGCGAGTCACCTAGCAAGCCAGACTTGGATGCACAACAGGAGCTATTCCTATAGGAGGTTGGGTTGGTGACTCTGGCTGGCTTTTTCAAGGTGATTGATACCTACTTAGAATATCAATCCCTGATGTCTGTCCTTAAAGGTATGTGGTTCTATTTGTTTAACCTTTTTTTTAAAAAAAATCTCTTATTTATTTATAAGTAATGGTCCAGGATCATGCTACACAGCTCAAACTCATAGTGATCCTCCTGTTTCAGCCTCCCCAGTGCTGGGATTATACATGTGTGCCACCACGCCCAATTTTGGTGGCCAGTTTGGCATATGGTACCAGGGATTGAACTGTGGTCCTTGTGCTTGCCAGGCAGGCACTTAGACTGCCAAGCTATCTCCTGGCCCTGGCTTTATCTTGTGTCTTGAGGTCTGGCCTTCATGGAGGTGCGTGCCTTTTCCACAGTTGCAAGGGATCCCATCTTGCACACTGGTTCCTTCCAGGACCCTGCCCTGTCTGACTGCCTGTAATATTTCTAACTCAGCTGTCTATAACAATCTAGCTACTCAGGAGGCTGAGGCAGGAGCTTTGCAGGTTGAAGGACAACTTGGGGAACTGAGTGAGACTCAAAATGTTATTTTATTATTTATTTATCTTTTATGTATT
>PVKN010002775.1:0-40589 GCA_004027915.1 Capromys pilorides
TCACAAATAATGAAAGCTTCTCTGATTAGAAATTAAGGTAGCAAAGAAACCCATAAGTAGACTCCATTGGTAAATGTTCCCTGTATTGATCCAAGCTTTATAGAGGGCTGTGCTGTTTGATGAAGCGGCCTCTTTCCCCTTCCAGTTACTAAAGACCAAGGGGTGGCCGTGGGTGGTACCTTTAAGTCTGAGGTCTCTAGACTAGCACATTTTCATGGTGCCCACATATCATTATCCACTTTTCCAGCTGGTCAAACAGAGGGGAAAAAAAAATGAAGCACAAGCGTCAGGAAGGAGCTTGCGTGGTTTGTTGGTGGTCCCGCGTGTAGGGATATCAGCAAAGCCACATGTATAAAGTCACACCCAATTCAGCCAGCCTCTCCCAGGGGCCCCATGCTCTGTGGAGCTGATCTGTATGCCATTCAGCTTTTCACACTTCTGCAGTCACTCTTTACCCCTGCATCTTCCTCGTTCCTGAACACTCCTTCTACTAGGCAAGCCTGACCACATCCTTCCAATCCTCACCTACAGCATAGAACCGATTCCACGAATACATACAGTTCTTCTTGATTAGCCTTCATACATGCAAGCCATGTCCTCCACTCACACTCACCTTCCTAATGAGCTACATGGATTGAAGGTACATTGAATAGTAAGACACTAAACTGATTATATACTGCTGAAAACAATGACTATTCCCATGAAATTACTGCACATCAGTTAAAAATCCATCCCAATAAGAGAGAGTTTAAATGCTAAGAATACTATTTTGAATCCCAAAGGTTGTACATACAAACCAGCCCTCTTCTGTTTCCATGTCCCACACACTGCTATACTCTACCAAATCCCATCCACTGGCATCGTGACAAACCTGAATAGGTGTCCACTTTTATGATGGAACTCAGTATCCGAGCCTCAAATCTGGCTGAGCTGATTCCCAGGGCCTAGCTACTTTGTCAACAAAGAAAGATGAATCTCTTATCACCTATCGCCTTGCATTTGAGCGGCTATTTCATCTCCTGGTGAAATGTGCGCAGAGCAGCTCTATCACCAGCATACAGGTATGCACTTAGCAGACACAGTTCACCCACTCCATCAATAATATTTGACTGAAGTGAGCAGAATTTAAAAAACAAAGGTCGGCATTAGAGAAGGAACAGAGTAAATTTTGCTGGGAATTCAGGCTCTATTCTCTTTGGTTTCCTATGATGTGTTTTTAGGTCTAGAAACTTCCATGATAAGAGGGACCAGATGCCAGGAGAAATGCAGAGAGAGGATGAGCTTTGGCTACGTCTGTGGGTGGCAGAGCAAAAGAGCTGACTTGGTACCATGCAGTCTTATCTCCTCAAGGCCAAAGGATCCATGGGATAGCATAGATCAGCCAGCCCCGAGTGCTGCTCTGTGCAGAGCCACCAAGAACTCCAAAGTTTGGCTGTAGGGTTCCTGGGGGGCCTGTTGCTTATGTGCTTGTGAAAGGATGCACACTATGGAGAAGAATAAAATGACTTAGGAGAAATGCAATTCCTCTCTCCTTTTTGCTTTACTCTTAACTCCAAAGAAATCAAATGTTGTTTATGCATAAAATTTTAATCCTTTCACAAATTTGTATTTTGATTGAATTTGCATATCCCATTTACTGCAAGTCAACATGAAGAGAGACTCAGCTCATTTAAAACATTTTTCTCTGGGCCTGAAACCCCTTTCAGAAATATTTTCTATTAGGTGACTCAATTATGTCTAATATGGCTAATTTGGTGGATTAGAAGTTTGCTTAAAGAAACACATATTCAGAACAGTGAGAATGGAAAGGAGGTAGGAGAGCAGAGGAGAAGAGACAATAATTACCTGTCTTTGATGCTACACAGATCAATGTGTAAATCACTAAAATTCCCCAGGGAACCTTGCTGAACTGAAATGAGATCCTTGGGCTGGTTATCAATAAAGATGAGCCTCATGCAGCCTTGGAAAGCCTTAATGGGATTTAAACATTGGGAATCGGTGAGATTGTCGGGGCACCCTGTGGGACAGAGAAAAAAGATGAAGAAGCATGCTGAAGTGATCAGTCATTGTTCTGGTGACCTATTGACAAAAGGCCTTGAGGTCTAATTATTCCAGTGCTTTCTCATTCATAGCCATGCAAGCACTTCTGCTGTAAATCCTACCATTTTTAGGGGAGGAACAGAAATAGTACAAACCAGAACACTCAGTGGCTTAATAAGAGACTACAATGTGTGCTAAATGAAGCAAATGCCCGTTCCATTCCATTGACCTTCTTCTTCCTGCTCTGCCACTGGTAAGCTTCTGGTCATTCTTTCCCATGATCCCCTTCACCCATCACAAGGACACCACGTGTCATAAGCACTTAGGAGTCTCAGCTCTATCTTGAAACATTGAAATGTACAATTCAACTCTAATTACACTTTCAAAGGAAATTATGCTTTGGGTAAGAACAGCAGCAGAGTGATTGTCTGGATAATTGTTGTCGGGAATGGGTTCAGATCCCAAGAAAGGTACATGGAAGACTGTACCTAGAATTCCAAAGTCATGTGCACAGCATGTCTAGTCTTTACAGGAGCCATGAATTTTTTTTTCCAGAAGCATGGATCGAACTTAGGACCCTGCACTTGCCAGTTTCCAGGCAGGAACTTGTGCCCCTGAGCTATCTCTCCAGCCCCAGAGCCATGGATCTGAATGTAGAGAGTTATAGAATTATAATGGGGCCATGTTAAGGTTAACACCATACCTCTTTAAACAGCTCTCTTTTTTAAAACTATATTACACTGATTTAGCATGGCTTGATAGCTCCTTCTCATTAAGACAGGTGAAGAGCATTGCAGGTATTGGAGTGCTTGTGCTCTTTATAAACTCCATCCCAATGGTGTTAATAGGTTCTGAGCATATGGGAATGTAAGCCTGAAAGTGTAGCAATAACCCATAAATAATCAGGAATTATTTCAGCCATCTCTAATAGACAGTCAGTCACCGCCAGGCTGAAGCCCAGCAGCTGGTTAACAGCTCATGGGCACACCATAAAATGAAGAAAGATGGTACAACTTCTAATTGGAGCTGTAGAGAGAATTTATGTAAGTTGACTATTATTACTGAGATTCACTTTTCACTTTCCTTAAGTTTATAGACTGTGTGTGAGGCATTTGTTTACACTCTGTTCAAATCACAGCGAAGTCTCCCACCCCGCACCGCAAGGGCACCTCTTCAAATGATGAGGGCAGGCGTTGTGCTTTTCTGATGCATCATTTGCTTGCTACCAAAATTACTCAAAAGCATTTTCACCTGAAATAAATTCATGCTAACTCACCTTTCTCTGTTTCTAAAACAGTACTACTATACATAATTATAGTCTCTACAATACACTTTTGGGGACTTACTTTGCTTACTTTGACATTATTTTTATCTCTTTATTTTCATAGCTGGGTCCTGGAAAACACAGGTCTGGGTTTGAATCTCTGCTCTATAAATTGCTGTCAAGATTATTTTCTATCACAAGCATCAGTTGTACTATTAAATACTATATCACTACCTACCTGGCAAAGCTTCAGCATAACCAAGTGAAATAAGCCACAGAGAACCTTCCAGAGTGGGTTCTCTCTTAGCTGGAGTGTGACAACTCTGAGGTGAAGGACTGGGGCCCTCTCCAACCCAAAGGACAGCCTCAAGGGTTTTATTCCACACTGTTTCTCTCTTCTCAGGAACACTGCTATGCACCCTGCTCTTAGGAAAATTCCCTTTTTTATTTTATAGTCTTAACTGCACTTAATTGATAGTCAAGAAATTGTTGGTATCTTCCCGTGTTTGGAGGTAAGTGATAACAGAGTCAAAAACCCAAGTTTACCATATGACTGAGACAGAGGGGGGGGGGGGGGGAGAGAGAGAGAAGCAGAGACAGAGACAGACACAGACAGAAAGATATAGTGAGCCTGCAGTGTCTAATTCAATATGTCTCTCCAATTTCCTAATAGAAATAGAACAGACAACTATAACACAGGCTTTATCCCAGGCCCATAATAATTTAGTCCTATTTTTCCACTTCCTACTCTGTAACCAGTGCCATTCTCTGTGTTAGTGTGTGCATGCATGCGTGCGTGCGAGTGTGCGTATGTGTGTGCATATGTGTGTGCGTGCATGTGCATGTGTGTGTGTGTGTGTGTGTGTGTGTGGTTCTGGGAATGGAAGCAACAGCTTCGCATATGTTAGTCAAGATCATTGCCACTGAGAGATGCCTCCAGCTCTCCTCAGAGACAATGAAATCCTTTTCTCCCTGAACTCTGCCAGCAGTTCTGAGAGTGAACTTATTTTCTTGTGCTTCAGGTGAGGAAATTCAGCGGTAATACAGCAGAGATAGGCAGACACTGGGGTAACTCCCCTTCTGGGATGGTTTCTATAACATCAAGTGATACTATTTCTCTGATAAAAGAAATAGATGCAAAAACTACATAAAATATATGTGAAGGCTGGGGCTCAGAGTGGAAGGCATCCGTGGAGTGACTGAGGCGCTGGGCAGCCTGTCCTCGTCTCTCACCAGAGTCCCACCCTCCCTCCCCCCATGGGTGCTCCACACTCTCCATCCACTTTGTCTCACTTTTCAACGGAGATCTCATTTCCAGTGTGATCCCAGAGCTTGGCACAGCTACAGAAGCTCCTCTGGACTTGTTATGCAACACCCGCTCTCATAGCTCAAGTGCTTTTCTCTCTCAGCACTGGCCTAGATAATTCGTATTTGCACAGCTGTGAGAGATTTTGCCTCTCACTATTTTGAGCTTGAGTGTGTATGTTTGTATGTGTGTTGGGAGAACAGCCTAATTGACAAAGCCAGAATCATTATGGTGAAATAACTGGCCCCCAGCTCCCCGACCCCCAACTTTATTTTCAATTTCCAAGGCTAGAGAATTTACCTCCAAAGTAGTAGTTACTTCCAGAATAAATCTGAACTCGGGTGGTGTCCTGAGCTGGGGATGCTGCCTCGTTATCCAGAGTGAGAGTGATGCGGTTCCTTCTGGCATTGATGCTAACTGCATGCCACAAGCCATCATTCAAGCTGCTGCCTGCAAGAGAAACAGGAAGGGCAAGTGTAGGCATGATTGATCGGGTGGGTCTGCAGAGAGGAGGGCTGGTTTTGCAGCCTCTGTGGTCAGTGCTGTTCTCAGACCAGATTCTTGTCTCACTTCGCACAAACCAATGCCCCCAGCTGTCTCAGGAAGATCAGCTTCTTCCACTTCCGCCTGTTTAGTTCAATTCTCCTTTTTGTCCTGTTTTGTTTCTTTAAGTAACTAAATCATTTCTGATCTATTTGGGTTAAAATCAAAAGTGCAAAAGGGGAAGACCTCAAAATGGAAGCAGCACTCGGTTGGTGGACTTATATGCATTGTAGCATTTCAGTCTTTTAGACAATTGACTTGTAACTAATTTTTAGTATATAGGCTTTTTATTTGGGGTGAAAAACCCTAGGCCTCACACATGGAAAGTAAATGCTCAAATGCTATATTACATTCCAGCCTGGTAAAGTCTTCCTAAAGTCAATGAAGAAAGCTGGATTCTTTGGACATCCAAGCAAAATCCTTTATTCAGTGACAATGCAAAGGGGCTCAATTCAGACTTCTCCCACAACTATTTACATGGCATGGCCTGCTTACCAATCTGCACAAAATTCTAATGTCCCACCTGTCCATGCTGCCGTACCTGTGGTGATCAGAGGATATCATGAGAGAAAGTGCTAGAATACTGTAAAGGCTCATGGGGTGCTGACTTAGCTAAACTTTTCACTTTTTCCTGTCCATTTGTCCCAGATTTCTCCTGTCAAACTGCACACTACACTGTTGACCTCCTGTCTGGGGAAACCATATTGGGAACTGATCAAGAGGTTTTGACTACTACCTCTGAAGAAAACAGTATCATCCATTACATGCTGTTGGCATGAAGTTCTTGCCAGAAGAAAACAGGTTTATTAGCTGATCTGAACACAAAGACCCTTCTGTACCAAGAGCAGAGGGCCACAGGCTGCCAGCTAGTCTGATGGTCACAGATGTGTGACTTTCTCACTGTGGATGGCTTTTACAGGAAGGGTTACAGAACAGGTCAGCTCAATCAGAAGCAAGCACTCCTGTTCACTAACTCAAATCACAGAACAGGAAGTGCCAAGTGGTCCCTGGGACAGAAAGTGTGGATATCAACATGTGGTCCCCATCCCAGAGGTATATATAGTTCAACAGATGAGACACAGGTGAGAAGGATTAAAATACTGCTCTTCAAGTTCAGGCTAATGTGATAGAGAAGCAAGCCAATCATCATCATGGTCTTCTTTCCTTGCTGAGATAAATACCCAACATCCAAAATGAAGGAAGGAAAGGTTTATTTAGCTAACAGTTGCTGGAGGTTTCAGTTGATATTTGGCCAGCTCCAAAGAAGACTGGCACATGGCATAGAGCATCCAGTTCATAGCAGTGAGACAGCAACAAAATGGTGACAGAGGCAACCAACCAACCAGGGTAACAGAGAGCAACAGAGAGGGTCTGTCTGTCTGTCTCTCTTTATGTTACATTAGGCTCTCTGCCTCACCGTATCTGACTTAGGCCACACCTATAATCCCAGCAGTACTCAGAGCTCATAATCTCATCAGTACTAAAACACATAATCCTAGTGGATCATGAGTCAAGTCTCAAACTCTAGAAGTCCCCACTCCATGATTGTAAGAGACTTTGGGGCGGGGGAACGGGACAAGTAGACACAAATCATAGCATTCTGCCCCTGGACCCCCAAAGTCTCATGCACATCTCTTTGTGCAAAAGACATTTTAATCCATCTCAAAGAGTTGCCAAAGTCCCGACAGTTTCAGCATTGCTGAAAAGTCCAAGTCCCAAGTCTCTCCCAAAATCCAAGGCAAATTCTTAACTTGAACTCCCATACAAAAGAAAAGTTAAACACATCCAACATTCAAAGGCACAAGATAAACATTACCAATTCAAAAGTTGTAAACAACAGGTGAATACAAAATACTGGGACTAACAGAAGTCCAAAATCCAGTAGGGCAATCATTAAATCCCATGGTTTCAACTGGAGCATGGGAAGCAGTTTGCACTGAGTTGTGAGCTCCATGTAGCTCTGCCCCTATGCCACTCTTGGTCATCGCTCCCATGGCTTCCCTCTTAGGCTGTCCTTGTTCCCTCTTTGCAGCTTCCCTTAGACTATCCACGCTTATGGCCTTTCCAAACTTCTGAGGTTTCCACTGAATTGGCTTGTCACTCTCTGCTTCACACGTCACCCTCTCGGGGGCATATTGCCTGGCCTCCTAGGCCTTCTTTTGAAGTCAAGGTGGAAGCCTTCTTAACCTCAGAACTCCTGCATTCTGAATGCACCTAAAACCAATGCCACGTGGATGATGGCAAGGTATCCTGCCAGCTAGAGCAGTAACCAGACTTCCTTCTCTCTTGGTTGTAGGGGTCAAGTGCCTGGATCGCTGAGCACTCTGATCCTGATTCTGAGAAACAAATTGTCCATGCCAAGGCCATTTTGGAACCTGGGTTGGCTGCTGCTACCATTCTGGTACTTGGGTCTCTATAGCCTTCTTCTCAAGGCAAAGCCTCTCTCCTTTGCAATTCTGGGGCTGCAAAGGGTGGAGAGCTGCCACCTCCAGTAATGCCCTCAGGCTATCTTTTTGATCCTCTGGTTCTTTCCCAGCAATGGAGATCATTTCAGCTCCATCTTTGCAATCCACAGCTCTCCTGGTGCTTCCTTCCTGGCCAAACTCACAACATTTTAAATCATCCTGCTTGGCTCTTTGCTCTTGATTTTCAACATAAATCTGGCTAAAAGCTGCCAATAACAACCATGCCACTGCCCCAGTAGTTCACTGCTTTGAAATAGCTCTTGAAAGATTAATCAGTCCACCATGCTTAATCTCAGTCTTAGGCAAAGTCTCTGGGCACGAGAAAAATTCTGACAGACTTTCAGTCAAACCGTAGCACAAATCATCTGGAATTCAACAACGACTGTTGTCCTTTTTCCCAGCAGAAACCTCCCCAACCTAGTCCTTATAGGCAGCCCTTATGTCAGTCCTCTGGTCTCAGTTCAGACCAGAATCTCCCCTACAGAGCAGCTGAAGCTTTTCCAGCTCTTCATCAGTAGATTACCTCTCCAAACCTTTCCTATCTCTGCTCATAAGCTATTCTTTATAGCCAGACTTTAAGCCAGTCTTTTGGTCTGAGCTCTGACCAGAATCTCCCCTACCATACAGCTGAAGTTTATCCAGCCAAAGTTTATCCAGCTCTTCATAAGTAGGTAACATCTCAGAAACTTTCTTATCTCTTCCCTTAAGCCATTTCCAAAAAATTTGTAATTCACATGGTCAGGTTAGTCATAGCAACGACCTCACTCCTAGTACCAAATTCTATCTTAGTTACTCATCTCTTATTGCTGAAACAAATACCCAACACCCAAAATGAAGGAAGGAAAGGTTTATTTATCTCACAGTTACTGGACGTTTCAGTCCATACTTGGCCAGCTCCAAAGCAGACTGGCACATGGCAAAGAGCATCCAGTTCATGGTGATGAGACAGCAGCAAAATGGAAATAGAGGCAACCAACCAACCAGGGTAACAGAGAGCAACAGAGAGAGTCTGTCTCTCTGTCTTTCTTTATGTTACATAACGCTCTGTGCCTCAACCTATCTGCCTTAGGCCACACCTGTAATCCCAGCAGTACTCAGACCCATAATCTCATCAATACTATGACAAACAATCTCAGTGGATCATGAGTCAAGTCTCAAACTCTAGAAGTTCCTGCCCCAAGATACATGAGGCTTTAGTGGGGGAACTAGATGCAAACCATAGCAATCACCATCGTCATCATCATCATCATCATCATCATCATCACTGAAACAATAGTTGTGATTATGGGTGAAAATGTGGATAGGCACGAAAGAGGTTTAATTCCTGTGGGATGCAGTGATATGAATCGGAAGCTTACAGTCTCAAGGGAGAAGGAACACAGAACAGCGCCTAAGGAAACTGGTCCCTCATGATTCCGGCCAGCTGGAGACAAGGTAACAGGTTGCTAGAGGTGGTGCCCAGTCTGTTCTTTGTTCCTTTACCTGGCAGGTTACCACCCAGTGATATGTAAACTTTAGAGTTAGATGAATGCCAGAAAGATGTAAATAGCAGCTTGTTTACACAAAATTAGTAATGCACATTCTTTAGCCTCTTTGCAGCCCTAAGTAAATGTGAGAAGTTTTGGTGGCTCAAGGGGTCACTTAGAGAGCCAGACTAAACTCAGGGAGACCTCTGAGGATGTATTAATCCAGTCTTCCTGTTGTGTCTTTCAGCCCCGACTGATAACACACAACATGGGGATTCCAAGAATGTCTCACAGAAGTAATGACTTCTAGAGAGGGGAAGTTTTAAAAATGCACCATAGTTTGTAACTCGGAGTAAGAGCAAGGGGGCGGAGGTGCTGTGTAGAGAAACAAGGGTCTATAGACCAAAAATTGGAGAAAAAGAAAGGCTAAAAGGATAGTCAATATTTTGTCCCTAGTCCTTCAAGGTCAGTGAGGACTCAAGGCACAAGAGAATCTGTGCTGTAACATCCTACAACTCAATGGTTTCCCAAATTTTCTGTTCAAGGAGATTATGGGGCTACAGAGGATAGGGACTGAAAATATATAGTGTACCTAAGGGGTGTCACCTAGAGAGAAAACATTCTCTCAGGCTTTCCCAGAGAGCAAATTGGTCAAGCAATGGCTGTGACTCATTCAGATGGCTGACACTGGTAACAGTTCTACAAAGCACGGTACATGGTTTCAAATTAAACCCTGAGGGGATTTGACTGACCTGGTCAGATACAAAAGTTCCATATTTTGTTATACAGGTCTTGCTTTAACTTGCCCTTAACCACCCAGCAGAAAAGTCTAACCATGAGGCACAAAACTTAAAGCTAAATTAGTATGCTGAACTGTAAAAGGTTTAAATCAACAGCTTCCATCATTTCCAGTTTTGCCAATAACCCACTGCGATTATGGAACATTGGATTATGTGTACAACTACTTCCTCTTAGTTCAATGAGAAGAATTTTTTTGTACCAATAATGTTTAGAAAAATTATCATGTCTACACCGTGTGCTCTGTATAACTACTAGGAAGGCAACAATATGCATTGTATCAAATACTAGAAATGTACTCCTAACGTGTTTTGAAACTGTCATATTATTTCTTACTAAATGCAAAAAAAGATGAAAATATAAAGAAACAAGAGTCCGGAAGGGCAGGCAGGGCAGACAGGAAGACACTGCAGCCCCACTCCCTAGCCATGAGGGGTCTCAGCAGAACCCTTGACAAACGATTCTAGAGAGCCCTTTGAGCAAAACAGATCCCTCAGAATTTCAGCTCCTGCACTGTTTCCCATAGCTCCTTGGGGAACTCCAATGGGTAGCCAGGGACTAAACGCAGTGTTATTGTATGGGGCCTATGAGGGGCTCTTCAGCATAATGATCAAGTGGAAGGTGCGTATTCAAGCACTGTTTGTCTGCTGAGCAGATACAGTGGAGCATGGCCAAGGCCAGAGGCAGAGCTGGCCCAGGCTCTCACTCAACGTGATGGCAGAGTTGAGAAAAGATAGTTTGAAATGGATTGGGAGCTACTTCAAGAGGTGGAAGAAGCCAAAGGCCATGGGAGCCAGCCTGAGAAGCATGACAGGACAGAAGCCTTCCCAGTCAGAGCAGAGGCCACAGGCTGAGTGCAAGGTGCAGAGCGCATCGCCCTGACCTCGAAGCTGGCTAGGAAAGCTCCCCAGGGAGATGTGGGCACAGGCATGGGCACTGTACCCACACCAGGTCCTCTGTGCCCCACATGCCAGCGCAGCCCAGATGTAGGCATGTGCCTGCCTTTCCCGCCTTCCAGCTTGCTACAGCCTTGAACATCTGCTTGCGGTGGAGTGGAGACCCCACAAGCTGCTCGGCCTGGTGGCCCCACTTTCTGCCAAAGGCAGCTGTTTGAGGAAGGGGCCAAGTGACTCTGTTAATGAGGTAGAGCCTCTGTCAGGTGTTACTTAGTGATGAATATTTGATTTATGCTGGGAACATTTGGGGGCAACCTAACTATAGGTCTTTCTTTTTTAGCTTTTATTTGCATACTTATTTGAATATATCTGCATAAAACATAAGATTACATTTGAAAGTAAGATATAGGTTATTGGGACCAGAAGGGTGTGAGTGATTAGTTCAGCATATATGGTCTAAATGGTCCCTGAAGGACAAGTTCCCTACCAGACACAGCAGACAGAAAGTTGCAAGGAATGGTCCATTATTGGTGGCCAAGCATCCAGTTGTTTACAAGAAGAACCCAGCCTGAGACTGGACACCTACTCAGTGGACATCAGGACGGCAGCTGTACATTAGCTCACCTCTTGTTTCTGGTCCTATCCTGCCCTTTCTTATCTCCCTTTAAAGATATCAATGATTGAGAGCTCTGAGTTGGGCTTTTTCATTCGTTTTGTTTCAGCTGTTTTTCCTTTGAGATGATGCCTTTGCTACATAGCCCGCATTCCCTACAGCTGGAGGCTGTGTGAAAACCCCAGCTCGCTGAGGAAGTAGGCGGTGTTCAAACAGCAGTTTTACATGCAGGAATCACCAGAGATTATTTTGAAAGTACAGGTCCTTGAGCGCCACATGAGGTTAAGTCAGATGTCTGGTGGTTGCCCCAGGAATTGGAAGGCTCCAAGATTCTCTAGAGATTCAAGCATACAGCTGGGTTGAATACTTCTCCATTAAAGACACTAGAAGGGAAAGGGAATCAGCCAGGAAAGAGACATTAGCTAGTGGAGGGAGATGAATCTGGAACCAATTCCAGAGCAAGCAAAATGGACTGTTCTCCTCTAAAGATTCTACTTGGGTCTTTTTTTTTTTTTTTCTCACTTCATTCTGTTAATAGACCCAAAATTACACCCCTAGAGATTCTGTGAGCCTTGATTATTAAGAAGACTCATTAAAAAGTGCAGGTAGGAGTGCTATTAGTTATTCACAAATTAGGGAGAATCAATTCTATCAGGTTGCTTTCCTTCCAAACCTTCTCATGATATACAACATTGAAAAACAGAATGTTTCAATGAAGAAAACAGGAAAGAAATAAGCCTGAGGTGAGGTTTACCTGGACGGTGATGCCTTTGGGGTGGGAGATTTGGGCTATGCTGGGTCACTAAGCACACACACAGTGTGGGGGTCTAAGGCTTAAACAATCTGATTTGGGTTCTGGAAGAAATTTGGATGGTCCTAAACATAAATCTCTAAAGTTGACTTTTTTTTTGGCAGGACCGAGGTTCAAATTCATGGCCTTGTACTTGACAGGAAGGCACTTGTGCCACGAAGCTGTCTCCCCAACCCCTAAATCTCTACAGTTGAACAGGGATTTTGTGTCCATCTCTCAGATGGACAAAGAATAAAGACTGATTATACTTGTTTGGCCTCACAGAATAATGCTCCCCAAAATGGGGGGCGGGGAGTCCTTGAAGAAAGCTTCTCTGAATGCCTTCTCCCTCCAACTGTCCTCTCATCCACAGAAGCATAGAAAACTGGAATCCCTCTTCCGCCAGGAGGGTCTTAGGAACAGAAACACTTTCTTCCCAAAAACAAGCCACCAAGTACAAAGGAACCTCTCCCTCATCCTTCGCAGCCCCTCACTACAATGGGCCCCGACCAACAGTTGGGCAGAAAGCTGCCTATGCAGTCTCAGAAGAGTCTGGACAGACAGACACTCCCTCCTCGCTCTGCTGCTATTAGGGCTTAGGATGGTAACAGCCTTTGGTCCAATCGCATTTCTATACCTCTGTCTATTCTTCACCCAACTGCAGCATAAAGACACTTTCCTCGAGTCTTCCTTTCTGAAAGCCCTGTGTCACCCCAAGTTACGTTTCATAAATGTGCTGTGCTTTTCTCTGGTTCAACTTCTTTCCTGGCAGCAAGGGCAGTGACCAGCCTTTTGAGGAGTGGAAAAGCAATCACGTTCCATAACCTTAGTAATGCCGAGAAAAACAGGCGATTTCACATTTTCCACAGGCAGCAGACACGTGTACATTCTCTCTTAGTTAGGGAAAAATCTCATAAATTTATTTCTCATGATATCTTGCTCTAGAGAATTAACCCTAAATAACCAAAACTGAGACCGAGCGATACAGTAAGGGTACATCATGGTGCCATTATTTACAGCAACAAAAATTTAAGACTGTCAGATTTCCGGAAACAGGCAATTAGCTGAATAAATGCACTATGTTCATGGTAAGGATCGTAACGTATTTGTGAAAAAGAGAAATGTCCAGGAAAGTCTCCGATATCCTATAATGGCAATGCATGGCCAGTAAGTGTGTGCTGTGGGCATCTCAAACAGAAAGCAGTCACGTGATACAGCACGGCAGGATTACATGCTATTTTTGTGTGTTTTCTAGTGAACACTGGAATTCTTGATGTTGCTAAAAAGAAACTCTAAATGTTTGAAACTGCTAGCATTAAAGAAATCTAAGAAATTGTTTCAGTTGACATAAAACACAGGACAAGTTATTGTCCTTTCCTGGTTGCCCTGGCTGCTCTCCCAGGTCCCCATATTCAGCATGGGGCATCAGTACAGAAGGTTTCTCACAGCAAGACAGAGAGGCTGCCATACGCCAGGTGAGGAAGTCAACACATGCAGGGCTTTCTCTGTGAAGAAGAGGGTAAAAAGGCAGTGTCCGTACTTGCAAATGAATGCTTGAAACAAGGTTAATAATAATGAAAAATTACTAATAATACACATTAACAGTATCAAATGACTACAATGTGCCAGGAATTATTTTATTTTATTGTTATTTTGTTTTTGTGGCTGGCTCAGCCCATCCTGGGGGCGGGGCTAGAGTGGCATGTGGTGCTAGGGATTGAACCACAGTCCCAGCACTTGCCTAAGCTTGCCTAAGCAGGTGCTTTAGACTGCTGAGTTATCTTGCCAGCCCTCAACAAATGTTTTCTGACTGCATGCTTTGTCATTGGACTAGGGTCAGACAAGAGGCATCAGCACTCCTTACATGGTGGATGGACCTTACCTCTCCATGTTCCTCTTGTCTGCACTGTGAGGCCTCTGTGCCAAGAACTTTAAATGTGTCATTTCTAATTGTCATCATAACCTCCAAGGAAAAGTCTGTTGTCTTAAATGCAGACAGTAACTCAGAAGACCTGAGCTTCTGTGCAATGTCACAGTGATACTGAGAGGGGAGGCATCTGCTACCCTGCCAAAGTTCTTTCTACCCTCAAGATACAAAACTACCTATCCCCTGTCCTGTAATCACACTGAGGTATGGATACCTCTGCAAAGCTGTTTTCTGCTGTTGGTTTTGACTTTGTATTTCTCTTTATTTGTAAGAGCTTTATCAAGATATATACCATATACTTTATTTACTTACCATGCACAAATCCATGATTTTTAATTCATTCTGGTCTATGTAGCAATGAGAGTAATCAATTTTAAAACAGTTTGTCATCCCTAAAATCAACCACCATCTGCTTCTACCTCTGCAACCACAGTTCTACTCAACTCCTGTTCTACCTACTGCTCCTATAAATTTGCCTCTTCATAAGGAAACCATGTGGGATGTCTTCTGACTGCTTGGCTTAGGACAATGTTTTAAGATTGATCCATGTAGCATTCACCAGTACATTTTTATGTCTGAAAAATATGCCATAGAATGGATATGCTACATTATTTTTATCCATCCACTATTGCTAGAGATTTGTGTGGCTTTCATATTGGCCTATTGATAATAATGCTGTTATACACAATTGTGTACCTATGTCAGTGTGGATATGGATTCTCCATTCTCTTTAATCTAGGAGATCTCATGTGACAGTTCCATGTGTAACATTGGCAAAATTAGAAGACTGTTTCCAAAGTGGCTGTACCAACTTCCACTCCTAATCTGCAACTTTGATTTTAGTGATTCTAACTTTAAAATTTGGGCATGTTCTCTGTTGACTAGGTGACTTCTAAAAAGAATTAAAGTAATATTGTACTTTTTATTTTTCTAGATACTGAAGTAAGACTGTCCTTAGATTCCTAGCTGATTATTATTTTGCTTTTTAAAAGAGAAAGCATAAGGGCATTACAAGAAAATATGTCTTTAAAAATTGTTTGTATGGTACTAACAAAACTTTTATGGCAGTGTTATACTTCAGTTTTCATAAAACTGAAACTCAGAGGAGTTGAGGAATGCTATGAAAGCCTAGATCCTTTTTAATACATCCTAAATTTGCAGGTAAAGGAGGCTTTCTGTGGACTTGTGCTGGGTATTGATTTTATTTATTTGTTTGTTTGTTTGTTTAGTAAAGATCTCACTATGCAGCTCAGATTCAGACTGATCCTCCTATTTCATTCTCCCCAGTGCTGGGATTGCAGGTGTGCACCACCATACCTTGTTTCGATGGCTGGCTTAGTGTGAGGCCAGCAATGCATGCAGTACCGGGGATCAAACCCAGGTCCTTGAGTTTGCCAGGGAGGTGCTTAGCCCACTGAGCAACCTCCCCAGCCCCTGTGCTGGGTATTTCTCAATGGTTCTTTGTTGAGCTGGGATGCCTTGTGGTATTCCTCCTGTGTGGATGCAGATCATCCTTAGAGGCCAGGTAAAGCTCCCAACCTCACAACAAAACTGTGTCCAGATGCTGTCAACCGTCTTCTGAGGAGGAATATGGCAGGTGCAGTGGGTGAGTGGATGCAGTGCTCTCTGTGCATGCAGAAGACCCACTGGGTTAAAGGAATGCTCTTAGCTTGAGGAGCTATGCTGTGTGCTCCTGAGTTGGCTCCTTGCCCCCTTTCTTTCTGCAGCCAAGTTGTAAACACATAAATCTCTGCACTTGAGTTTTTCACCTTATTTTAGGTCTCTACTCTTGGAAGCAAGATAAGCAACATCCCGATCTGTGCTACAACTTGCTCCTGGCCCTCTGCACCCAAGTGGCACCCAGGCCCTATGTCTCAGTATGCCTCAAGGATAGGACTCCTTCCTACTGCAGAAATGGGTCTGGAGATGCCATCCGTGCACTGCTCCCGAAGAGTCTGCTTGCAAGCTTTGAAATAATCCATCAAGCATTTCCTCAGTGCCCTCATCCACCTGTCACCTCTGTTCAAGACCCTGCTACTTACAATTTCTATGAATTTACATAGATTTCTGAATCTGTTTAAATGTGTCTCCTCATCTGTGAAAACAAAAGAGAATCGACTGCCTTGACTCAGAAGTTTCAGCTTCCTCATTCCCAGGAAACCCAATTGCTCTCCCACATCCTGCCAAATTGGCCTTCGCTTAATAGCTCAAAGGTAGTTTCAATTGTTTTTGAGAACAAAGGAGAGGAAATATAAATAATTGAATAAAGCCATCCTAAAATGTCAGTCACACTGTAAAAGAGCACAGTGCAATTACTAGAACCATATCGCTACAATTTAGCACCTGAGCTACAGTTTTCTTGGATAACATTTTTTTCCCAGACATTAGCAAGTTGTATTAACCATCCCTGATGCACTGTTGACTGAATTCACACTTTCTAGCCAATGGGCTCTTCTGCTTTTATCCTACTCCTTACAGTGTGGCAGGGCCCCTGCAAAAGGAGGGCAGTAAAGGCCTTCTCAGAACAAAGAAAGGTGGCAGGGCACTGTTTCTAGATGTGTGTGTCTTAGTTACTCTTCTCTATTTGCTGGTACAAATACCTGACACTCAAAATGAGGGAAGGAAAAGGTTTATTTAGCTCACAGTTACTGGAGCTTTCAGTCCATATTCAGGTGGCTCCAAGGCAGAGTGGCACAGGGCAGAGGTTAACCTTTCATGGTGGCTGGTCAGAGCAAGAGAGCAAGGAGAGCTAGCAGCAGCTCAAGCAGCTAGCTTCTCTTCCTCACTTGCGTTGAAAGGCAAATCCCCTGCCCCAGGTCAGGCATGGCACCCATTTGCGCAATACTCAATTACAAATTCCAGAAGCCACCCCATGAATGCATGAGGCTTTGGGGGGACACCTATGTAAAACAATAACAGTGTGGCTCTGTGATGAAGATTGTACCCGATCAGGGTGCCGTAGGATAGGATGTCATCACTTAAAGGAGACACAGCACAAAAATTGAGTAAGAGGCAAATCTTCTCCTGGGTCAGGCTCTGACCTCTGGCCATTGGCCCACTGAGCCAGTGCCAGCAGGGGCACAGCTGAGTCCTAGAAGGACGAGTCTCCATGTCCTATGTCTCTGGGAGAAAAACCTAATGCAACAGCACAGCAGATGCCCACTTGACCTGTCATGCTGCCTTTCTGGAGCATGGTGCCTCGCTAGGCTGGACTCTACGATGCAAGATTACCAACCTCACAGGAAACAAGAGCAGGGCAGGATGTGGAAGCGGCAGATGACACACAACTGCTTAGTTGGCAACCTGCTCCTTTTGCTCCCAAGTCTCTGTCTGCCCTCTCCGTCCTGTTTTGCAGGATCCACAATGATTCACTGGCTCTAAGCAAATGGTGCAATTCCTCCATATTGCGGGTCCCACCCTGCTCCCACTCCTGCTTGCCCTTTTTTGTTCCACTAGTATCCACAGCCTTGGATCCCCGGCACCACATGTTGTGCCAGCCCCACTCCCACTAGTATCCACACCCATCTCCTGTCATCCAGAGTCCAGGGTTGTCCTAATGTGTCATCTCCTAATGTGTATGGACACAGAGCACAGACTGATTTTCCATCAGTGTCGCTTAGCATAACACAGAGCACATTGAAAGGGTTCATTGAGTGATTGATTGATTGAATGAATCAGTGAATAAGATAAGTCAGGAAATTGATGAAACGGGCTTTTCTTGACTAGACCAGTCCATAGCAATTTCTCCTTCTAACACGATACAATATCCACCATCTGATCTGCTTGTTTAGGTCGTCTTATTTACTACCTCGTGGTAATAATTAAGAATTTGTCTGTACAAATCTCCTCTCCCCAATTGGATGATAAGTTCCTGGGGTTCAGAGTCTTAAGTCACATTTTAACATCTTCCTGGGAGTTGACAAGGAACTTGTCCTTGTCAACTTTACAAATGCTCACTGACTGACAGAGCCTCAGGCCAACCGACAGCCACTGCCACGTGGCAGCAGCAAGACCCTCTCTCTTGTAGTGCCCATAAATCACAGGCTAAAGTTTTCCTAGCTGTTAGAGCCTGGATCATATTGCAAGGTAACCTGGATGTCAGAAACTCCTGGGCAGAGTATAAGGGAGAGGACTTGTGTGTCTCTGGTTCAAGCCGATCTGACAGCCATATTTAAGGTGGATCATGAGGACATTTTTTTCTAGTATAGTCATAGACTGTCTCTCTATCTTTAAGCCAACAATTAAGTTCAACTCCTGGGAGATATCACCATACTCCTTCCAGAGGCAACACATGTCCTGGTGCCCTCAAAATTCTGTCTCCTTTTTTGCTTTTTCCGCCTTGTCCTCTGTGCCACCGGCATCCTAAGTCCCTGTGGAGACTCACACCTTGTCCTCTCTTCCTGTTTCACTTCTCTGCATAGAGCATCCTTTCCCTCTCTGTATGGTCAAACACTATTTGCTCTATAGAACAAGGCTGTGCTACTCCACAAGAATCCTTAGGTCCTCACCCACCTTGCTTCTCTGGACTGTGCCTCCTGAATGTGTCCCTAACCTCACAGAAATGCTAGTACCTCAGAGGGTTCCTTGCAGTAGTGGCCATGGGCTGCTGGCGAGCAGCCTCCATCTGAGCCTGGATCACAGCACCAGCCCAGGGAACACACTTCAAAAGCTTCTAGAATTAAAGTGAAGCCAAGCAATTTATATGAGATAATTGTCAACATGGAAGTGATGAAATTGTAGGGGAAGTGATAGCAAGTTTGAACAGTAGGTTGTTCTGCTATAACAGTAGAAATCCATCTCCTAGAGTTCTTCTTTCAAATACAAGGTGGACAACCAAGAGTGAGTTGGGAAATGAAATGTCCCATTGTCATTCCAATTGCATTGGAAATTGAATTCAAGACCTTGCACTTGCCAAGCAGGCACTTGTGCCACTGAGCTACAGTTATGGGTTCCTTGATACCTTGAGGTCAGGGCAATTTCATTTCAACTTCTCATAAAAGAGCATGCTTCCTTGTATTTCTGTCTTCTGAAACTTGAACTCTGCACTCAAACAGACAGCTTGGTGTAACAGTCCTGTCTCCAAGGATATCTGTTTATTTGCCCTTGCTAGTGGGATTATTTTCTCATTAGTATTATCTTAGCTAAACAGTCATTAATGATGACTTAATTGAAGCGGAGGATGAGGTTCACAAGCTCGCCATGTTTGCTTCATATACAGATGGTGGCTAGTTACAAATGTCTTACATAAAAAAGATCAATATTTAAAGAACAGCTCTTAATGGCAGGGCTATACCCTGTGATCATCTGGCATCAAGCATGTATCTGGGTGAGGACTCACCCTTCTTGATGTGGCTCTCTGGACCACTTTCCCATCTTCCTGAGCTCTGCTGTTCTATATTTAATTAAGAATCATCCTAAGCCTATCCCATTCCCTCATTTCAGGGATGGACAACTTCTGGGGTATATAATCATTCTCACCTGTATGTTTGTTGAAAATCACTACTAACTCTTTGTCATTGTTAAGATTCTACCTTACAGAAATATTTGGGACACCAGTTCCTT
The DNA here is from genome assembly GCA_004027915.1 of Capromys pilorides. Classification (NCBI taxonomy): domain Eukaryota; kingdom Metazoa; phylum Chordata; class Mammalia; order Rodentia; family Capromyidae; genus Capromys; species Capromys pilorides. The sequence goes on from PVKN010002775.1 coordinate 19,671, forward strand.
AGTTTATGTATTCAGAAAATATGCTTACACTTGACAAATAGTCATGGAGGACCAGTGGTAAATGAGGCATTAGTCCTTGGACATGTGAAAGGAGGCCAAGAAGACAGTGTTTTTGTTCCCATGGTATTTACATTCTTGAGTGATATGGGCACTGTGAAACCAGTTCTGTACACACATAATTAGCGAAGATGAATTGTGTCCCTGAAAAATTTCCATGTTGAATCCTAACATGCTAGACCCAAGGTGTGGCTACATATAGGGATAGGATGCTAGAAAAGTTATTAAAGTAAAATGAAGTTCAATACATCTAATACCCTTATGAGAAGAGGATTCTGGGACAAAGTCCTGCCCCCAAGGAAGGCCATGTGAGGACACAGCAGGGAGATGACTCCTGACAAGCCAAGAGATGGGCCTTGGAAGGAAGCAGCTCTGCCCCACCAGTATCTTGGATTTCTAGCCCACAGAATGGAGAAAGCAAACTTTGGTTGTTTAAATTCATGTTGAGATTGGCAATTTGCTGTAATAACCTTTGTAAACTAATATAGGCTTATTGTGAAAGAACAACCAGAAAGGTGTCCAGCCTGCTTTGGAAAGGCTTCTTGGGAAGCTAAGCATTGAAATGAAAACTAAATCATAAACAAGGTGGTCCTGACCATAGTTACAGGGGGACTTGTTTAGTTTAAATAGCTATCAACTGTCCACTCTTATGGCTCCCGGTCCACAGTTGTGTCACTACATTATCAAATCTTGAGCTCCACAAAGAGCAAAAGGGTCACAAGAATCTAGCAAGAATAGAAAATCAGTGATCAATAGAACAGATTCCTTAATCATTATTTTTGGAAAGCTTTTTCTCTAAGTAGATATATCTGGTATATTATGAAATACTGAAAAGTTAGGTTTGGGACATGTGATAAACTCCCAGCAATCAAGTGCTTTGGGCTGGTGCACCTCGCCAATGCATCACTTGTCTCAACTAAAATAAGTAAATAAATAAATAAAAAAGTAAACAATCCCTTTTAGGTGGCACCTGGCTGATGTGTGGTAGTTTTGGCTGCATGGTTGATTTTATTCAGAAAGTCTTTTCTGACACGGTGGCCGCCTTCGCCTGTCTTCTCAGCTCACCAGTCCGTTGTGCGACATGACAGGAAGTAACCTCGATCTGGACCCTTTCCCCTCTTTCTTGCATATTACAATATTGTTTAAACACGTATTCGATATCTCAGTTAAACTTAGGCCTTTGAGGTGTAGACTGAAACTCTTTTAATCCCAAAGAATCCCAGTCTGGGTTCGGTGCCTCCAATGACACCAAGGAAGTACAATGTGCAACTGGGCAGTTTGAGGTGCAAATTTTAGTGAAGACTCAAAAGGAGTCTGTCTGCCCTTGAGCCTTGCTACTGCTGTTTCTAGGGTGACATAAACATACATAAAGCACGTATGTCTCATCTATGGGACACTGTCTCATGTCCAACTACTCTTACTGTGTCTTTGCTTTATTTCCTCTCTATGAGAAATGTCTTAGGACCTTCAAATTTTCCACTGTTAACAGAGTTAAAGGATCCTACATATTCTGACACCTCCTCTCCCAATGTGGACCCACAGATGTGGGTATACACATACACACATACACATACACACACACACACACACACACACACACACACACACAGTGCTCAGGTGTCCAAATTCCCTACAATCACTGGGCACTGCATATCATGACACTTCTGGGACATAAAGGTATTTCCACTATAAAAGTAATAGTGTCAAGGGACCATTTCATATCCTACTCCTCTGTATTAGTCAGATTTTCATTGCTGGGACTCCATGCCTGACAGCCGCTCTTACAGAAGTTTACGGCTTTTGGTTTCAGCATTTCAGTCCCTGGTTAGTGGCTGGAGCACGGCAGAGGAGCTCCTCATGTCTTGGCCACTAGGAAACAGAGGGAGAGGGAAAAGCCCAAGAAGAGAAATGTCTCCCAAAGGGAACAGGTCTCTTCTGCTAATGAGGCCCTGTCTCCTAACAACCCACTGAGCCAATGGACCCAGGAACAGATTAGTCCACTGATAAGGGGAGCACTCTCTGGTCCTTTCACTTTCCAGCCCCACCTCTAAACATTGCCACATCCAGGATCAAGCTCTCCCTGCATGAGTCTTGACAGGGTAAATTGCATGGAACCTATAACATCCATAAAGATGTGCAGGAAATTTAGCAGTCGAGAGATATGAACTGTAATGAAGGACTTGAACTTGGGTGTTTCCAACCAAGTCCACTTACCTTGCTTTGAAGGGGGAGAGAGAGGGAGAGAGGGAGAGGGAGAGGGAGAGGGAGAGGGAGAGGGAGAGAGAGAGAGAGAGAGAGAGAGAGAGAGAGAGAGAGAGAGAGAGAGAGAGAGATTAAGAAAGCATTGGTTTGGTGATTTTCCTGAAAATGGGCAATCAAGTTCACCTACAGTTTTCCTTCAAGAACCTAAGGTGATGGGCAGAGGTGGCTGAGTGCCTCCACAGCAGCCCCCACTCCTCTTTAGCAGGAGGGCCGTGAGATCCAATGCAACAAGGCTTACCCATGTTCTGCATCTTAGCTTTGTCTTCAGATTCTATCTTTAACGAGGTAACATTTAGTAAAGCATTATAGTAAAAATAAAATCAGGCTGAAGGCCCACAATTTCTTTTCCACATTATTTTCCGCTTTGCTTCATTCCATCAGAAAAAATAAATAAACAAATAAATGTCAGAGAACTTTCAAAATAACTACGACAGCACTCATTTTCCTTTAGCATACTCCATGTTTCGCATAATGCTCCACCTATTTTTCCATCCCTTTCCCAGGTAAATGAAGCAGATGGACTCTGTCACCTCAAGTGTCCTTCTTGCTTAGTGATTCAGATCTCTGTTATCCACATTTTAAGAGCCTTAATAAGCTGTGTACATTGCAGACAATCTTCATGATTGCCTGACTGTTGTGAGAGTGATATTGAGTTTGAAATGCATAGAGGAAGAAGTCCAATTGCTTTTAAATAGCTCATTTATTGTTTACCTAAATGAGCTCGGTATAATGGGACATGCCTACAGTCCAGCACTTTGGGAGGCTGAGGCAAGAGGATTCCTGTGAATTTGAGGCTAGCCTGAGCTGCATAGTAAATTCAAGCCAGTCTGAATTATTTCAAGAGATCCTGTTTAAAAAAAAAAAAGAAAGATTTAAGTTCCCAACTCCTCCAAGGGCAGCTGAGAAGGTTCACTCGCTGCAGAGCAAGATTCAGTGAAAGAATTCTCCATTCTGCTGCAGCTCCAGGATTGGAACTTGAGATGAGGCACAGGGTGGGCAGGGGACCAGAATGGGAAAGGCCGGGCGGTCAGCGCAGCGTCCTGGGGCGTGCAGTGAGCCCTACTGAGCCGGGCATCCGGTCATCCAGGAGGACTCATCCTTATCTCAGAAGATGCAATCATCCGATGCGACCTTAGGGTAGCGCAGATGAGGGCCTGGGACAGACCCTGAGCAGCCAGGCCCTGCTTTGGGTGTTAGCTCCATTTTGACACCACTTGTCCTGAACGGGAGGCCTTTGTCTTTCCCTACATACAGATGAGGCTTTTAAAATGTGAAAAGGCAAAACAAGAAAACAAATATGCAAGTGACAGACTACACCCCAGTCCCTCATTTTCCTGAAATTCATCCCCTGGAACAGCTGGACATAGCCGCTTTCTAGTTTGAGGATGCATATTTATTTTGCAAGTCTGTTCCTCAGCTCTAATGCCGCAAAACCCAGTAACAGCCTCCCTAGAGGCCTGCGCAGGGTGAGCGTGCTGGACATGTTGCGCTCTCCCTCCCCCAGGAAGCAACTTCCGGAACTAGGGCACTGCAAATAGCTGAGCCAGGAACCAATCAGGGGCTGATTACGCCCCTCCTCTGAGACTGCTGACAAAATGTGCTGCTATGCTGGGCGTTAGGTCACACACATGACCAGGGGACCCGGCTCGCCCTCACACCTGACTGCGGAAACTGTCATTCTTTCTTATGGTTTCTATGGAAGTTTTACCTTTCCTAAAGCCTATGAGATCTCAGATCATTTCAAAAAAAAGCTTCTTCAGAACTAGAAAGGAAGACAAACCTGGTTCTTTCTGTTGTTGTTCTCTCCCTAGGTGGTAGAAAAATGCCAGAAAATCTTGATCCACTTGAAGTACAAATTAAGAAACTCAGATTTGTAGAAATGCAGAAAAGCTTCCCCAGGGCAAGAATTGTGGAAGAGTTTTCTGAGGCCTACTTCTGGAATTCAGGCAGCACATTTTTAAAATTTCCCTTTACTTGTTTCATTATTTGAGAGACAGGCCTGAACTAACTGATGATTTTTCCCTTTCACATGGGGTAAAGTGACGGCTCTCAGCAGCCTCTCTTTCAGTCATAAATGCGTGTGAATGGACTGACACGTGCTTAATAACACAGGCAGCACCTGGATCCTTCCAGGCAGGCCTTCACTGGGGCCTGTACTACATTAAAACTGCATTTTTGACCTGAGGCCTACAAGTCTCCGTGCTCAAACATTTCACCGATTAGAGAGAAGCAGCCCGGTGTCAGCTCACATTTTTCTTCTCCAAATAAGGAGGATTGAGGTTTGACTTTCATAACTGTGAACATGAAAAATACTATAATTCTGAGTAACTCATTCCCATTACTGAAATCTAATAAATTTTATAACACTCTTCTGGTGCTACAAATTCATCCTCAGCTCTCTTGGCTCTGTGGAACAAAGCCCCTTCTGACAGTAGGCTCTGACTCATTAGGAAGGAAGGGGAATTTTTAAGTAGCTTGTTGACACTGTGCTAAGTATTGGTGATCCACTGTCTCATTTAATGGCATTATAGTCTTGTATAGCCTCTGTCTGTCTGTCTGTCTGTCTGTCTGTCTGTCTGTCTGTCTCTCTCTCTCTCTTTCTCTCTCTCTGTCTCTGCCTATTTCTCTCTCATAATTAACAATCTCTAGCCTCATCCCAGTGATTCATTTTCGTACTATCCATGTCCCTGTGTAATTACTCCACTTCGATATGGGTTGGACTTGTTTCCAAACTTCTAGTCAATAGAATGCAGCGGAAGCGTTACCATGTCTCAGTCCTAGGATACAAGAAGATTGTAACTCTGTCTTGCGTGTTCATTTCTACTGTCTGCGGAGAGCCGGTCAGGATAAACTGAGTCCTGTCAACAACCACTACAAGCACAACTGCCCCCGCTGAAGTCACCCTCTCGTGGTAAGTCACCCGCTTGTTTCCTGATCAATAATTTGATTGTACTCTTAAGAAACCTTGAGCTACAACCGAGATGGCTCTGGATTCCTGACTCACAGAAATTGATACAGAAAAAGTATTATTTTAAACCACATAATTTTGGTATTTCACAGCAACTTTTAACGAATACGCTCCAGTAGGCATGGGAGAGAAAGTTCTGGAGCTCATCCACGGCCACAGCACCGGAAGCAGAGGGAGTCTCAGGACTTTTTCTTCCATAATTGGCATCTGAGACTGTCCCACGGCCTGATCAGAATGTAACTGTTAATTTATGTTTAAATTAATGTTTAACTTAATATTTAACTTAATCTTCTTTCCTATACTTGTACAATGAAACTGGGGGACCCATAGGGGAAGGAAGACCCTGAAATTAAAGAAAGGTATTTGAAATGTGTCACGGGTGTGGGCTCCACGCCTATAGCTGAGGAGACTTCATGGGTGGAGAACTCAAGGGGATTCCTCGCAGGCTTTGTGCCTCTGCCCAGGGTCTGGCTGGGGATCTGTCTGGCAACAGTGAGTGTTTGCCAACTAAGCAAGGCCACTGCTGCCTATAGGACAGGAGCATCTGGGAGGAAGGGGAGGGAGAGGGCCCCGCTCACCAGTGGGGGCAGCTGCTGGGACCTGGGTGCGGAGAAGCCGTGTGGCTCCTAGGTCTGCTCCGTATTCCTGGGCACTGGAGTCTGTGCTCCCCACATTCAATGCTCAGACTTGTGAACCTTCACCATTCGGGGGCCATTTACAATGCTTCGGCACAGCTAAGTGCCATAGGTGCCAGCTTTTACATAACATCTTAAAAGCACTTTTAAAACTGATTTGATTTTACTTCCTTTTATATTTTTGTATTTGGTACAGGGCCTCCTTTTGCAGATCAGACTCCTCATGATCCTCTTGTTTTCAGCCCCCCCAACCCCCAGCACTATGATCACAGTTGTGCACCACCATGCCTGGTCTAGGTGGCAGGCTCCACACACCCAGGGTCAGAGCCAGCGCAGCATGTGTTGCTGGGAATCGAATCCCAGTCCCTGGGCTTGCCTAAGCAGGCACTTGGTCCACCGATCCATCTCGCTGGCCCTTAAAGCTGATTTTAAAAGCTCACTGAGTTTTAGACTTCAGACAGAGTTTGGAGCAAGTTCAAGTTCTGTGATGATATGTTTTAGAAGGAAAATAGAGACTGGGAAGCCAAATAGTGTCCAAATGGAGTATCAGCTACATCACTTTGTAGCACATTATGCAGACGCTATTAACGTGGCTCTTCATTTTCTCATTTTAAGGAGTAAAGAGCCCCTCCCTTGCGAGCGCCTGACCCACAGCGCCTCCAAGCAGAACCTTCCCTAGACCGTCTCTGCTACACTGCTTTGAGCGGGACACTGCCGAGAAGCACAGCCGGTAGAAGACTGTCAACGTTTAGCCAATTCTGCGTTTGCTGCTGTTGCTTTCTTCCTAATTAGGATAAAACGCTGGCTCTTCAAACATGGAGCTATTTGCCAACTATGGGCCATCCTACATCCCTGGAAGTTGTATTATATTTTTGCTCGCTTGTTGGTTTGTTTAGAATTTTCAAATTTGGTTGCCTGAATGAGTAAGAAAGCTCCCCAAAGGAAAATAAAAAGGATAAAGAGAAACGGGCCCAGAGGAGTCAGCAGATGGTACCTGTGAGGATCTCGGCTGCGTGCTCTGTGGTTTTCCAGATCACAAGCCTCAGGACTCCGCCTTCCAGGCACAGCAACAGGGCCCCAGAGCCCTCAGACAGCTCCGTGGTCAGAAGCAGGCCGTCCTTGTTCCAGGTCCGAAACTGGAAGCTCACCGAGAGCCCATCAATTTGGGGGGTGCCAGGCAGCAGCAAGTAACTGCTGCTGGAGTTGACAAATGTGATGGGAACAATTTGTGGTTCGGAGCAGGAAAAAGTGACATTGCCCTGGAAAACAATAAAAATCAAACATATGAGAGCCGTTTTTGTGCTGCAGTCTGACAGCCAATATAAACAACCACCTGGAGCTGACCTTAATTTCAGGATCATTCCACATTCAGTTGCAAGATCTTACAGCAAAAACAATACACCTGCTTTGCCCAGATAAAAGTGCTAGCGTGTTTTCTGCTCCAGATATGAGAGGGCCATCTGAGCCTTTAGGAAGGGAGAGGGACAGAAGCAGCAACATTTTCCAGCGAAACCAAAATATAAAAATGGCTGCATTCCCTCACTGCATAAATTCATACCTCAAGGCAACTATGTGCCAAGCTCTGAGATGGCTTTAAAGAGATGCACACAGAAAAGCTTTGGTACAGTGTAGGGTGCTCTGTAAGAGAGGCCACAACTCACGTGAGAGCCTGGTCAAAGGGACCATTAGACACGCGGAGGAGAAGCTTCTGCAGAAAGAGATGGTACAGAAAAAGAGTGAGCCCTGGTTGACTTTTTTTGCACCAAAGCACACTGGGTGCAAACACTTGGGGAGAAAAATATAATGGCATTGCTGGAAAGTGACCGGGAGTTTGAAATTCAGCACCGGGGGCTGAGTAGGGAAGAGCAGCGAAGGTCAGGTGGAATGAGTTGGACGGCTCTTTGATGCCCACTGCATGGTGGGCATCACAGACAGAGAAGCAGGGCAGGGACAGTGGCTATGAGGCCAGTGTAATAAGAACATTTGTAGAACACAGTGTGGGTGGGGGAGAGAGGGCCAAAGATGGGGAACACAGGGATATCTAGAACACAACCAAGAAGAACACTGAATAGATTTTTCTATGCATGAATCAAAGAAGACTGGGTCTAAATTTCTTTGAGAATGACAGAGTGAGTCCCAATACTAGAAATTTATGAGAAACAAGAGAAATGGATCAAAGAGCTCCATTGAGCTACGGCTGGGATCGATTCCAGGGAGGAGGAAGGAGCGGGTCTGGAGTCCTGCGGAAGTTACGGATAGGCGTCACATTATGGAAGCTATGCGGGATGTATACTGCAAATTCTGAAACTAATGATGGCTTTTCCATCTCTGTCTCTTTTAGACACCAAAATTCCCCTTCAACAGCACTGCAGTGAGCTCACTGAAGAAAGCTCACAAAATAGCCACGCACACACCACGTTGCCCGTAAATGTTTCTTGGCTTTCATGCATGCTGGTACAGCTCACCAGTGGGACTTCTCCCCACTTACACAGACAGGCATGCTGCTTGACTGGAAGCCTGAGTTTAATTCTGTTCAGTTGGCTAAGAGGCAGAGTCATGTCCTAAGCAGAACTTGCACAAGTCCTAGAGAAAATCAGTGATCCAAAGCCAAAACCTCTTTCCCTAGGTCTCAACCACATTTGTTGATGATAGTCTTGTGTTCCTAAAAACACGGACTACTACACAAGCTTCCACTAGAGCTCCTGCTTTACTAAACATTCACGCCCTAATCATGTTGCTATGAGCATGTGTTTGCATGGATCATTTATTACAGCTGTTCAGATGTTTTCTTCCCTTTAGAACAGATCACGAGAGGTTAATTAATGGGTCAAAGAATAATACTTTAAAATCTATCAAAAAATGGCCCAGTTCATCCTGCTTCATCCTGCTAGACGTGAGCTGAGCATGTACATGCAAACCTCGTAAGTGCTGCACAGGCTGCCACGCTGTGTCACACTGGCCACCGGAAGGCTGCACAAAGCGGGGCTCAGCAAGAGTAAACAAGAATCCCCATAGGACTCGTTAGCAGTGACCAGGGGCAAGAGTCCATGTTTGTCTGAGTTGAAGTCTTCTGTGTTTAGTCACCCTCACTAAAACTTCCTCCTCAGCTCCAAAGCCATGTTGTCATGTTTGAAAAGATACCCATTTTTGCATTTTACTTCATAGCTGTTTAAACTCTCAGGGGTATTTGTTGTTATTGTTGTAAATTTTCTATCAAGAAGGAAAACTTGCCACCGATGAAACCCCCATCGTGATAGGGCTGTGCTTTGGAAAAAGTGAAAAGCAAAAGCTCAAGTACTCTACAGGGAAGCGACAGCGGTGACTCTTCTTCCCGCTTTTTGCATCTTGAGATCTGTATCATTTCCTGTTGTAGCGTGTTTTTCAGAGCACAGCTTACTCCAAGTCTGAGACTGTACAAGGAGTGACAGTTGAGATATCATAAGGAAGATAAGGCCAAAGCACATGAGGTTATAAACTTGTATCATCTATTTAAAATATAAAATCTCGGGCTGGCGAGATAGCTCAGTGTAGTAAGCACCTGATTTGGCTAGCACAGGGACCAGGGTTCGATCCTAGGTCCCGCATGCTGTACTGGCCCTGCCTCTGAGGTGCGCTGAGGTGTCAACAGAGTCTAGTTGTGCTGGCGCCTGCCTATAATCTCAGCGCTCATGAGGCTGAAAATGGAAGGATCACTATGAGTCTCAGCTGCATAGTTATAACATGTACCAAATATACAAATATAAAGAAACAAACAAACAAATAAATAAACAAATAAATAAATAAAATTTATCTAGCCCCAAGCCCTCTTCTCAAGCTATCTGAATGATGTCTATAAAAGTTTGGCATCAGGAATGGACAACTTGCAAAAGTTCACTCCTTCTGGCCAAGGTCTGGTGGTTGCCTCCCTCTGTGCCACGGCTATTGGGAACAGCTGCTCAAGAACTAGGGAGAAGAGCGCAGATTCTAAGATGACCCTGGAGCAAGGACTTCCCACAGATAATTCCCCATGTTCTCGTTGGTTAATGCAAGACTGAGTAGGGATCACACCTTGCTTAAAGAGGCCAGGGAAAAAACCACATACAAAGTGTGAGCTTTGCCATGGATTTTTCTCTGGTTTCTTGGCTTTTTCTCTTTCCTCTCTACTTTTCCTGCTTTATCCTTTACACTTTCTTGCGCTATTCTTTCTCAAAGGTCAGAGACAAATCCCCAGTTCAATAACTACTATGGAGAGGCACATATGTGGACATCGACAAAGAAAGCTAATCTTAACCTAGAGGAATATAAACATGTTCCTTAGGAAAGATGACATTGACAATGAGATTTTAAGAAGAGCAGAAGTAATCACATACTGAACAGAGGAGGGACATACTTGCAAGGGCTGGAAGCAGGAAAATCTGCAGGACATTGAGGGCTCAAAAATGTGCTGTAGTTTTGAAGCCAACACCTAACAGTAGGCTAGGGGCGGTGGAAAATACATTCCTGACCATATGAGCTTTCAGTCCACAGTGAGGTTCTAGAACTTTATTCTATGAGAAAATGGGGACAGTAAGAGATGCAGAGAAACTGAGGCAACCACTGAGACAGATTCTACAATGAATTTTGGAATGCTATCTAGTCCTTGAAATTGTCCTGAAGGCTGGGGAGTATACCTCGTTTAAAGGAAGTGGCCATTTACCACACTGTAGGGAGCCATCACACTAATCTAATGAACAACAAATAGGACTTGTCGAGAACCTAACATAAGAATGGCGAAGAGTTATCTGCCTGTGTCAACTTAACTAGCACAGAGCGTACACATCAGTATTATTTCTGGGTCTCTGAAGATATCTGAAGATGAACTTAGCATTTGAATCCATGGGAAGGGTAAAGTGGATTGCTCTCCTGGGAGTGCCTGGACATTGCCCTACCACTGAGGGCCTGAGGAGAACAAAGGCAAATGAGGGAAAGCATCACAGCCTTGGTTTCTTGCTTTCTTACCTGAGGTGGGACATCTAAGGCACTGTTCCAGTGTCCCTGGGCTGGGATCGAAGCCTTCTGGTTGCCTGTTTCTCAAGCTCCTGACTCAAGGGAGCCAGTTGCTCATGATTCTCTGCTTCTGCTTCTCTTATTATCCTTTTTGAAAACAAATACTTACTTGAGAGAGGATAGCAATAATTGCTATGACATTAGAAGCACCACACATCTAAAAGACCAGAATGCCAGGTATTCCAAGTGTGGTATTACACATTGGTATCCTCAGTGTCAAAACCTGTTGGACCATTATCTAATTCATCCTGTGTATATAAGTGCATGGTTTTGCCCCTTTCATGTTTCCCAACTTTTCTGCTTGCTGTCTCTTCATTGTTTAATCCTTAAGTTCTTGATTTCTATTTAGCCGTGCTATGCCTTTCTATTTTATTTCTTCTTTTGAGTTTTTACACTAGGGAGGCTATACAACATTTTCACATGTAGGTCTGGTTTATTTCACTTATATGTCCAAGATACATCCAATTATATATGAAGGCTTTGAATTTGTAATTCTTTATAGCCGAAAAATATTGCATTGTAAAAAAAACACCCCATCTTTTTCAACTATTCTTCAGATGATGGGAATTTTGGTTGTTTCCAAGGTATGGCCATCACAAATTGTGCTGCTACAAACATAGGTGAACAAACATCAGTGTGATATGATGTTTTCAGTTCTTCTGGGAAAATTCTCAGTAGGGGGATAGCTGGATTGAATGTGATTACCAGTCCTAGCTTTTGAAGGAGTCTCCATACTGATTTCCATAATGGTTGCACCAATATGAATTCCCACCAGCAGTGGAGAAGGGTACGTTTTTCCCCACAACCTCTCCAACATTTGTTGTTGGTTGATTTCTTCATGATAGTCATTCTTTCTGGAGTAAGTTGGTATCAAAGTATTGTTTTAATTTGCATTTCCTGAATGGCTAGCTATGTGGAGCGTTTCCTTATGTATTTATAAGCTTCTAATATTTCTTCCTCCGAAAACTGTGTGTTCATCTCAGATGCCCATTTCTGGATTGCATCTTTGAATTTTGACATCCTAATGATTTTTAGTTCTTTATAAATTCTAGATAGAAGGCCTTTGTCTGAATATTTATTAATTTTTTTTCAAAATCTGTGGGTCGGCTTTACACTCTTGGTAATTTCTTTCTATATGCAAAAGCTTCTCAGCAAGAGGAGGTCCCAGTTGTTGATTCTTCCAAGTGTTACACGTGCATTTTGATTTTTGTCCATGACCTCTGCCTACTCTGATATCTTCAAGATTTCCTCCGACTTTCTCTTCAGGAGATTCAGAGTTTCTCTTTTAATATTTAGATCTTTAATCCATTTTGACTTTAGTGCATGGTGATAGACCTGGGTCAAGTTTAAGTTTTTGGCATGCAGAGAGCCAGTTTTTCCAGGACCATTTGTTAAAGAGCCTGTCTTTCTTCCAGTAAGCATGTTTGGCCCCTTTGTTGGTGACAAGGTGGTTGAGTGTGTTTGTATTTGCTTCTGCATCTTCTAATCTATTCCTGCCTCTCTAGAGTAAGCGACCTAATACAAATAATGGGGGAGAGGAAGCAGAGGACCCTTGTTCCTGAGGACTTTGCAGGTATGCTTGACAGATGGTGCTCACAGGGGCAAGGCAAGAGCATCAATGTTGGATGCCATTCTCCACTGTCCACACAACAGACTTAAGGCAGTCACTGGGCTTGAGTGTTGGACCAGCACCAGCACTACTCAAGTAGTGAGCACACTAACAGGAAATAAGCTGTCGTTAGTTCATTCACTGTGCTTCCTTGCATTGTTTCTGCACCAGTCAGCCCATATCTAATCGTCCTGCACCCTGCTTCCCTCCACCAGGTGTGGCCCTCCTCCTCAACTCCATTGCCATCCTCTTTCCTCAGGCCCAGGGGACCTTCCTCTTTGCCCTCTCTGGTACCTTTCCAACACCTTCGTCTTCATCAAAGCTGCCCTCTTCACCAGCTTTCAGTGTGCCACTCACACGTGTTCATCCTGTATTTTTATAGTGTTTTGCAATAATTAGCTTCTTTTTAACTACTGCATGTGTCTTACATAAGAACACACTGGCAATTAGGTATGGAGGATCTTGCTTTGAATTTTTAGAAGAAAATAAGTCTGTTACATTCAGGCAGAACTGGATTTTTGTCATGAATATTTAGTGAGAAAAAAATATCAGTTTTCAGATCTTTTGTTTCCCACTGTAGCTAAGAGAGATTCTAATAAAAGAGGGACCGGTTTAGGATGCAGTGAGATCATGCTTTAGGTATCTAAAATTGTTCCTAAATTTCTTCTCCATTTTCTCCAGCAACTTATGTTTTCTGGATGAGCAGAGCTGAGTCACATCTAGAGCTTTAGTTTCTTTGTTACAAGCCAAAGTTGTTGATTCCAGGATTCCTCTATGTTCTTTAATTGCTCTGTATCTCAGACTGAATATTTTTATCAACTACATATTTTTTGATGGCAGGTATTCATTTTCTGAATCATTTGACTGTTGCTATGAGTCTTTCACATGCTTCAAACTTATCCTGTGAATGACCAAAAAACGCTGGCCTTTTTCCTACAAGGTTAGGGAAGAGTGCAAGGATTGCCATAGACTGGAATGATCATTACTCTATGGGGTGTGTCTACATACACATCATATCTAAAATTGTATATGACAGTAGAAAGAAACCCAGTCTTGTTAAACATCCCTACCAGGATATGAGAGCCAAATGACTGACTGTACTTTTTTCTTCTCTTCCCCTAAAATGCATCCTTAAAATTTTACAAAAAGAATATAAGGTACATGATGAGCTGTGTGAGGAATGAGAGCAGCTGAAACTTCATTTCAGTTTCAGCTAGGCAATGGGAGAGAATACAAGCCAGCTGCTTCCCAGGGTGTTGCTCAGGGACTGTAAAACTGAAGGAAAATGCAGAGAGTGGATACGAGCTATGAGAAGCGTCTTCCTCCTTAGACACATCTAGACCATTCTGCCACTGGAAGTGATGTGTGTCAAATGTTGACTGAAATCTGATACAATGCACCCAACTAAAAGCCCTCATTTGTCCAAGAGGGGCTCATGTAGAGGGAAATTTCGGAGCAGTAACATAAGTATAGCGACCTTGTGAGGGATGGGTGGGTGCCTCATGCCAGCAGTGTTCCTTTGAAAGACTTCTGACAAACATAAGTCAGGGCCATTTAGGTGTTCATCATGTGGCTGCAGAAATAATTGAGCAGCTGACACTCAGCCTTCCAACAGAGGGACCAATTCCAGAAGAGGATGCTGTGCTGACAGACAAGATGAAGTAGGACTACAGAGGTCTGAAAATGAGTCTCTAATGGATGGAGTGACTAAGATGTATTAGACAGAGAAACACCTGACCTCTGTGCTGCAGTGCACTCCTAAGCTCAAACTCGAGCATGAGCTCGTTGCTGACAAGATGTCTTAGCCAGCTTTCAGCACGTGACACAACTGCCCTAACTTATGGGGCCAGAACAGGGAGCCAGCAGGCCAGAGAGCACAGATCTTAACAAACAGACACATGTGCACTCATTTTACAGCTTGATGATTAAATATAACCCTATTTCTAGTTGAGCTGAGGTCAGTGATGTATAAGACGCCCTTTAGACCATAGTACTGAAAGCTATCTGCCAGTTTCCAACGTAGGTGTATTTTCTTTGCCTTATCTTTCTGCCAGGAATTTGTCCTCTTTCAAGCTTTATATCTATTTCCAAGTCTTGTGTTGGTTTCATAAATCTTGGATTGTGGCTAACGTGATTCATCTCTAATGAATTGCTCATTTACCACTTTCATTTGTGGGCCTTTCCCCCGCTCTATCTTGGATCATTGCTTTGGACTGTTTCTTTCCAGGATCAGTTCAGCAGGCCATGATCCCTTCCCTGATTATTACTGAATGAATCCACTTAGCTGTTTTGCTAAAACTCTAGAGTATTGTCATCTGCTCTACTTTAAACAATAGCCTGAGCACAAACAAAACCAAGAGCACATGAACGCCATGCAAAGGCAACAACCTCTGTCATTCTCAGACTGGTTGGTTGGTCCAGGACCCAAGCTTCTTGTCTTTGGTCTTCACTCCCCAAACCCTGCTCACCGTCTCAATGGTGAGGCCATGGGCTGGGTTTGCACTGTGTAAGGAGAGTGAAAGAGAGGCAATTCCCCCTCCCCCCATTATCTGTTGGAGAGGGGCCTGAGGCCAAAGATCAAGGGGGGCTGGTGCCTCACCATGAAGGGAGTCAGGATGAGTGCAAAGTCTAGAAATGAACACAGACACCAGAAGCGATTACTGCATAGGCAGAGCAGACAGGGCGTGGGTGGGAGGATGGTCCATTCCCAGCGGGACTCCTCCAGCACAGTCTGCGAGATCCTGCAGCGCCTTCTCCTTCAGTCTTGGGTGGAGATGATAAGCCAGGTGCAGCTGACCTCAATTTTTCAGACCCCAGGGGAATCCAGCAGACCCAGCTTGAAGTTCTGCTTACCTCGACTGGTTTCAGAGTTTCTTAAATGTGCTGCTTCCAGGAGTTATATTCCTGTGCTGAGCTTTTATTTACAAAGAGTTGTCTTTGTGGGTATTTGTTTTGTTTTTAATCATCATCCTGACATTACAACACCCTGGTGAGCAAAAAATAGAGCTAGCGGTGCAAGGCTGAGCTTCAATCATGAGGCATCAAACAAAGCCAATCAAGCATTTATAAGCAGGGGAAAATGATTTTGATTCTATCTAATTTGTAGGGAAATAATTCAAAGCCAGTTTTTGATTTTCCAAATGAGTACAACCATTTCTAATTTGATTTGTCGGAAAACTACCAAGCCTGACTGGCATGCTATCAGCATGTGTAAGGGGGAGACTTCTATGTGTGTTCGAGTTATTTTCCTTATTTACAAACTTATGAAGAGTAGGGCTTAAATTAAGGCTCCTTTGTGTATTTTGGGGGAGAAAGAATCATTAATATATTCATTTGTTTGTTCAACAGATTCCCATTGAACAGCGGAGGAGGGCTCTGTGGCGGAGCACACAGCCCCAGAGGGAGGTGGGGGGGGGGAGACTGCCCATCTGAGGGCTGCACAGCAACAGGAGGAGGTCCACAGAATGTGTCATCACAGATATGCCCCAGTGCCATGGAAGTCACATATGGCTGCGGAGATACAAAACAACGGGACTTCGCAAAGTGCCTTTGGATTTGAGCTTCGAGGGCTAAGTGGGAAAACACAGATGGGAGTGGGGATTAGATGGAGAGAGGAAACATGAGAGAGCAAACACGGGAAGAAGAGCGTGGAACTTTATACCAGCTTAAGGGTGACCAGACGCTTGACACTGATATCACAGCCAGAAGTTGTTTTCTTTCAAAACAGGTCTTTAACATAGAGCCCAAGCTCCTTCGAGTTTTGCTCAAGAGACAACCCTAGCACAAGTATCTTTAGGACTGGAGGACACACACCAAGAGGGGCCAGGCCAGATCTCCACACAGCAATGCCTTTGGCTTTCAGGCCCCAGTCATCAGGAGCTGCCTACCTGCCGCCCACTGCCTTTGGCCACAGGGACACTGCCTCCTTGCTGCCTTTTCAAGTCTCCTGTCTCCTCATTCCACCCCTCTCGCTTCCGATTGAGTTTGGTGTCACCATATCTCATCCTATATTTTGTGATGACTCCCCATGCCCTGAAGATGAACTCTCTTAGCTCTGTTTTTGGTGTGACAGGATGACTTTGGCATTTGAGGAATCCAGCAGAAGAGAATAAATAATAGGCCAAGGCTTAAACTAAAATCTTTTTCATTCATTTTAAAAGACAAAGCTAACTATCCTAAGCCCCCTCGAATTTTTATTATTACATGAAGCTACTTTGGAATACGAATCAAGAAACTGAAAAATATTAGTAATCATTTTCCAAATCACTTTTAAGTCTGTTCTCGTGGAACAATCTGAAATTGGATGAAGATTTATATGCTAAACATATTTATAATAAAACAAATTTGGATCTAAAATTACACAAATAATTAAGCAAAATTATGGCATGTACACATGACACACCATTTTTCCATCACTAGTAATGATGTTGAAGGTAAACAAGAAAATTGTGTATAATATATTATAAAAGTAAATGAACAAAATGTAAATTTGGATATATGAATGATGCAAAATATATGGTGTAGAACAGAAACTTATTTGCTTAATAATTTTTCTTTCTGAGTGGTAGAATTGGAAATTTTCTTTAGAGTTAAGCTTCTTCATATTTCCAATGTAAATAAAATGAAGAATTATAAATTTATTTATTTATTTGTTTGTTTATTTATTTATTATTTGGTACAAGGTCTCACTACAGATTGGATTTGTAATGGTCCTCCTGTTTTCTGCCTCCCCAGCACTGGGATGACATGTGTGCGCCACCACACCCAAGCTTAGTGGCCGGGTTAGTGCTCCCAGCAGTTGAGACAGGATGGCATGTGGTGCTTGAATTCAAAGCCTGGTTCTTGCACTTCCCTAAGTAGGTTCTTTGTCCACTGAGCTAACTTGGCTGCCCAAAGAATTATAATTTTATAGGAAAAGTTTTAGTTAAAGGTATTTCCAATATGAATTTATTTGAAAGCTTTCATTACAAGTATATTCAGAATTAGTAACCACTATTAAGGAATCTGGATAGATATTGACAAAAGAAATAATAACAATTGATATGATTAGGAACAGAAGCAGCTGGGCACGAAACCCAATGACTCCTATTCTTCAAATAGCTTCTATCCCAAATCATTTCAGAAATGTTTCTTTCCTCTACTGCTATCTTTAGTCATGTGTCAGTCTCACTGAAATGGGCCAAAACAACAATCATTAAATTAGCAACCTTCAAAGGAGGTAGACATCATGGTAGTGGTGTCCAAGTGTGTTTAAGTATTCTGAAGTATTTTATTCTTATTTTATATAAATTTAGCTTTTAAACTGGATGTCTTTTGAGTATACAGAGATTTTCAGCACTGAAATAGAGGCTGATGAGATAGCTCAGCAGTCTAAGCGCCTGCTTGGCATGCTCAAGATCCCAGGTTCAATCCCTAGTACTCATGACATGCTGCATAGCAGTACCAAATAAATGTTTAAAAAACGTTAAAATTGAATAAGTATTTAAAAAATAAAAGAACTCAAATAGAATGCACAGTGTAGACTGTGCCCATCCGTGATTTCATTGTGGTACCCTAGGACTTGAGGTCTGAGAAGGACACCCCTCTTCAGAAGATGCTCTGGCCTTAAATCTGGAGTCATTCCTCCTCAGAGTTAACCAGACTCTGCATGCTTATCTTAGAGTAATTGTCATAGTACAAAACTAGAGGAGTAGTCAGCGTGCTACTGTGATGGGCAGCGTGCCCCGTCCTCTTGCCCTAGAGTGGCTTCTGCTTGCTGCTTTCCTTTCTTATGAAATGTGTGCTTCTGTCCTCAGCATCTCTCAGTCACCACATTGCAGTGCATTTGTATTGTAGGGAGAGTAAGAAAAACGGCTATTTGAGCAGATTATAAAAGTTCCATACGTTTTATCGGTTAAGCACAAATTTTGCATCAGAGATGGAGACAAAATTTTGTTACCTAATACTCATATATATTAAACAAGTTACTTTAATATTCTTGAGTCTCAAGTTTCTCATTTTTTTATGAGCAGAATATATCTATTAGGGGAAAGAAAGCTCCTGTCCAAGAGAGGGACAGGAGGGGCATCCTGAGTGTGTGGTCCCCAAGTTTCTCAAATATTAAAGACATAAATATGAAAATCACTTGGCATACTAAATGTTTAATAACATTATCTTCATTACACTGTTTATTGATAACAAATATGAATTAAAACTAATCCTTTAAAAGAGAAGGCAGAAAGCTATACATTTCAATGACATAATTTTCTTTAATGAGATTTTTTTTTTTTTTTGGTGATTTTTCTTTGCTTTTCTGTGTTTTCCTAGCATTCTAAAATCTTGATGCATTGACTTTTCTCTTAGTGGAAATAAAATATTACTTTTAAAACTACCTATATTGGGCTGGCAAGATAGCTCAACAGTCTAACGTGCCTGCTTAGTCAAGCTTAGGCAACCACAGAGACCATGGTTCAATCCCGGGCACCACATGCTGCACCAGGCCCACCTTCAGGCTGAGTCAGCCATAAAATAAATAAATAAAGTGTGGAAAAAAAAAAAAAAAACTACCTATATTGTCTTAATGGGTTCCTCTGTGATTACACTGAGTTAAAAGTCTGATAAAATTCATGTTTTCAAGTTCACAGGAAGCCAATGAAAAAATGTTTGTTGTTGTTGCTGGGAATATTCAAGCCCGTCTAGAAAATTACAGATATCTTCAGGTGCTGAGTCTTCCACTTTCCTTGGGAAGTGTTATGGTTTGTGTCTATTTGTGTCCCCAGCACCACTCTAAAGCCTCATGTAGCCAGGGAGTGACTTCTGAAGTTTGTAATTGATCACTGTGGGTGTGGATACTGCGCCTGACCTGGAGCAGGTGATCTGCGTTACAATATGAGGAGGGGAGAGGAGCTTGTTGGGATCCCCCACTGCTTCCCTTCCTTTTGCTCTTCACTCTTGGGTGCCGCCATGAACGGCTGCCCTCCTTCACGTGCTGTGCTGCCTTGGAGCTGGCTGAGTGTGGACTGCAACCTCCACTGTCAGCTAAATAAACCTTCCTTCCTTCATTCTGGGTGTTTAGTATTTTGTCCCAGGATTGAGAGAAAAATAACTAAGACAGGAATTTAGCAGTGAGTGTCCAAGATAAGGATCTGGGTTTCAGTGTGGCTGCTTCTGTGTTCTGTGGAAATGTGCCACACTTATAGGTATCCACCAGGTGGTACACACAAGGGAGTGACATGGTGATTATAGAACATGCCTGCCCTTCAGAATCTACGAGCATGAGATTTCTGTTGGCCAGGTCAAATGTGGTTAGGAGACTGAAATGTATCAACTTAGCTTTGTTCTTTATCTCAGCGTTACTTTCTCAAAGGCAATCAACATTTTAATTTTTAAATTATCATTATTTTAAAGATGAGGTTTTTATGTAGCTACTAGATCACATTGATGAAGTTGACTCAGATATGAACATCCTTGAAAAAGCCTACTTGTGTGGCTGCAATAAGAAAAACGTGGAGCTTGGTACTAGTGATGCGGTACTGACCAGTCATGAGCTGAGTTGTAAGTGGAGAGATGAGCTGAAAAGACCTTAGAGAAGCTGGAGATGGAAATGACTGGGGAATAAAATTATTTCAAGAGATGGTGGTAACTAGCAGAAAAGTTTTAGATGGTGTAAGAAAAGTCCTTGTTTTTGTAAGGACTGTGACGTAGAAAACCCTCATATAGAAAATAAAATTTTTCACATCTTCATCAAATACAATTTTATCTTCAGTATACGAATTACTCGAGATAAGAAATTCCCCTTGGTGTGAAGAAGGATTTGGACACATAAACGATATTAGTTGTTGTTTCAGACGTCCAAGATCTCTAGTACTTAATTCCTCTTCTTAAAGGAAGAAAAGAGATTCATGTCTGTTAGTCATTGTTTTGAGTTTAAGCTACAAACTGACCCTTCTTTATCCTGCTGTTTTTAATGAGGTTGGACTTGGAAACATTTGTCTTTTGTCAGCTGGTTGAGCGCAATATTCCTTCAGTAGGGTGTAATCCAGTGAAGACACTTGCCAATTCCTGCCAGCTGTCACTATTTTTGATGGGCAGCCCAGGTCTCTGTAGGGGAAGCCAGCTTCAGTAGTCCTCCTGGAATCAGCTTCTCTAAGGCAGCTAGCATGTCTGCCCTGTCCTGAGATATTGCCAGGCCTAGAAGCTGCATGTTCCCATGGCAACCACTCCCTAGCCCCCCGGGAAATCTGGATCTCTACCTGGGAGGTGGGAGGGGTTGCTCCTAGGGCTACACCTTCCAGTCTCCCACAACTGAGAAGAGGTATTGGATAATGTTACACTGGCCCTATTTCTCACCCTCTAGGGTCTTCTTTTATATATACTGGTAGTGA
>PVKN010002776.1:8436-40691 GCA_004027915.1 Capromys pilorides
GGCGAGATGGTTCAGTGGTCTAAAGCGCCTGCTTAGGAAAGCTCAGGCAACTGCAGGGACTGCGGTTCGATCCCCGGCACCACATGCTGCGCCAGCCCCCACCACCAGGGCAGGCTGAGCCAGCCACAAAATAAATAAAATAAAGAAACAAACAAACACAACAAGCAAACAAATAAATAAATAAAATTTAAAAAAATAAAAAAAAAAATAAAACAGTTCCACGAAGCCTAAACATGACAGATGCATGTGAAGCACATAATAGTGAATTGGAGTATGAGGGTGATGGATTCTAAGACAAGCAAATGGGTGTATGAGAATATCAACCTGTTGCCAGAAATGTACATCAAACTCCACAGCCTACCCATGAGAGGCAAGTATATGCTCTTTTTATTTTTTATTTTTTGCAGAACTGAGGCTGAATGCAGGCCCTTGCACTTACCAGGCAAGTGCTTATTCTACTGAGCTATATCCCCAACCCCCTATATGCTCTTTTGATGCACAAACAAACTCATTACTACTTTCATGCGGCAGCCTTACTGGCACAGCACCAGACTGTGTACCCACCTGAGCTCCTTCCCCACATCGGCATGCTGGGAGTCCCCAAGGATCTCAGGGAGGCTGGTGATGAAGTCGTGCTGCAAGCATCCTGGAGCGATGCTGATCAGCTGCATGACCTTGGCAGTGAGGTCCTGCAGGGGAAGACATTATCAGAATGCCAGTACATTACACAGAACAGAGAATGCTACCTTCTTTGACCTAAAGAGCCCAACTTGTTTTCCACATAATGACCCAAATACAGAATCAAGCTCAAAACCTACATTAAGGAACAAATGGACTCAAAAATTTCACATAACATAGAAAATAGGAAAAAAGTAGGATGAACAGCCTGTTATTTAATAGGTTTTGCTACATATATTATCTACATACTCTATTTACTACAGATCTTATGTGACCTTTCTCATTTCTAAAATATAGGGATAAAGTACTCAAGGACACACATTTAAGCAGCAAATCTCAAATTCCAGACAAGATGAGATTCTAAATCTTTAAAAATTCTTTCAAATAGTGATTTAATCTTAAAATGCCTCCCAAAATTAGAATCCCTCAAAATAAATGGACCTCAAGCACTCTGACTCATAACATCCAACTTTACCAAGATGCTTAAGAAGCAAATCGCATAAATAGTGAAAACTTCCTATAGCTTTCCTAAATATGTAATCAAATTAAACCATTTGTACTGAAGTAAGATGCTGTGGAATCATCATGTTTAAAAACTAAACGCATCCCAACAGTTGAGATGCTAAGGCAGGAGGACTGGTGCAAGTTCAAGGCCAGCCTGGGCTACATAGTGAGTTCAAGGCTGGCCTGAACTGTATAGTGGGAATCTGGCTCAAAAAAAAAGACAACTAAAATAAAATAATAAACACAGTCCATAATCCCATTACTACAGAGGTTGAGGCAGAAGGATCACCGAAGGTTCAAGCCCATCTGGGATATACATCAAGGCCAGACTGGCATGTAGTGAAACCTTGTCTCAAACAATAACATAACAACAACAAAACACAAACAGCAATCACTGCACTTTGAAAAACTAAGGAATTCTATATTTAATTGTAATTTTATAAGCTTCTAGTTGAAGAAATTTAAAATGTGAAATTCACATGATTCTCAAAATTGTGAGAGATGGAAAATGTGACTTTTCTGTTTAGAAAGAACCCTCCTCCAATTTAAAAAACTGGATGAAGTGTAGAAAACACTCTTTAATCCAGGTAACAGATGAAGCCCTAAAACCTACCTTGTCGTCTACAATCCTGTCGAGCCATTTGAACTGATTTATAATGAGTCGCGGCATGCTGATGCCATCACTGTTCGCTCTGACATTAAGAATGAGAAGACAAGGAGTTAAGTCTTTTTTACTCCCTAGTTCTTTTTTTCTTGCTTTTCATTTGTTTGTTTTGGTGCTGGGAACTGAACCCAGGTCCTTATACAGCTACAAAGGTGCTCACCACACCGTGCCATACCTCAGTCCCAGAACCGAGCCCTTATAACCAACAAAGCAGCAAATAATACCACTGCACAGAATATTTCAGCCATTCAATTAACACGCATTGAGCTATGTCACTGCACTTGACACTGTGCTAGACACATAACTGATACCAAAAAACAATAGACATACATGTGTTGGAAAATATGTCTGGAAAAAAACGTAATAAACTGTCAATAGTGCTACCACCAGAGAGGGTTTAGAGGAAAGAGAAGTCAAGGCCAGACAGCTGTCAGTAACAATGTAGATGTTTTTAAAAGATAAAATAGCAGTAAAATATAAAATACTGAGACTAATAGTGTTTAAAAAAGGAAAAAAACTAGCCTGACAGCTCAGCAGACTAAAGCACGGTGAGGCAATTGAGACTGAGCATTGTGGCACCTGCCTGTAATCCCAGCACTTGGGAGGCCGAAAACAGGAGAATCACTATAAGTGCCACTACATAATAAGAAGATCCTGCCCTAAATACAGCAAAAAAACAAAAAAACTATTGCATCAATGTGTCAAATTATTAATGACATGAGCATAACCATGGAAACAGGGTTAAATTATTTTTATTATTTATTTACTTATTTTCTTATGTATTTGGTATAAGATCTCACTACACATTTACCAGGCTGGAGTCCATACTCTTAAATAGGATATACATGTTTAAATATCACATTGTTTCTCTAGTGGGAAACACTGAAAGAGTAAATAAGAACCAAATATACAACAGATACTGGGAAATACAAAGAAAATATTCAAGTGGGAGGTGAAAAGGAAGGGAAAAAAATAGAAGAAAATTGAAAAAAAGCTTTTGTAAAAAAAGGAGGGGAAGAGAGATTAAAGGCTAGAGAGGAGGTCCAAGAAAAAAGAATCAAGACATTTATCATGTACAGATACAAACTTCCTCTAATGAATGTGATCATTATGCATATCTAAAACATAACAACACAATTAATTTTAAAAAAATGATTTGTTCAATTACAGTGATATCAGCCTATAATTTTTAATGTCTATACATTATTCTTAATTTGAACATCTTACATATTTTGTTATTTTAAATACTAATCTTTATCCTCCATTTAGCCACTACTCTAGGATAAGTAAGAGATACAGTATTGAGAATTAAAAGGTTTGCAAGGCCTGGTGAGATAGTTCAGCAGTCTAAAGCACCTGCTTAGGAAAGCTTAGGCAAGCACAGGGACCGCAGTTCGATTCCCAGCACCACATGCTGCACCAGCCCCACCCCCAGGGTAGGCTGAGCTGGACATATTAAAAAAAAAAAAAAAAAACTCACTAAAAGGTTTGCAAACTCTAAGATTTTTTCTTTATTGTTATAGTGCTAAGAATTGAAACTAGGGCCTGCTGCACACAAAAAGCGCACTCTACTACTGGGCATGGCGGCACACGCCTGTCTCAGAAAACAAAACAGGATAGTAAACATATTCGTCAAAACAAAAAAGGTAAAGAACAGTGCTCAAATAATACTTGATTTTAGCCAAGTGACTGTTCCTTGAAACAGCCACTATGGCCATCTACCAACCTACTCTTCCAGGATTAACTCAAGATACGTATTTTGGGCTGGGTGTGGTGGTACATACCTGTAATCCCAACACTCAGGAGGTTGAGGCAGAACAGTCACGGTTCAAGGCCACATTGGGCTACAAAGTGAGTTTAGGACCAGCCTGATTTGCACAGTGAGACCCTACCTCAGAAAGATTACTACCACCACCACCACCACCACCAATAACAACAATAACTTTTTATTTTTTTAATGTATTTTTTTAGTACAGCATCTATAGGGTCTCACTATACAGATCAGACTCCTAGTGATCCTCCTGTTTCCAGCCTCCCAAGTGCTGGGACTCTAGCGGCTGGCAGGCTCAGGGATAAACCCTAAGCATGCACTGAGTTATCTGGCTGGCCCTGACAATAGCATTTATATTCATTCATTCATTTAATCATTTCTTCAACATATGGATCCAGAGTGTGCTGTGTCAGCCCTACCCCCAGGGCACACTGAGACTGGGTGTGGTGGCCCACGCCTAGAATCCCAGTGGTTGGGAGGCTGAAAACAGGATCAATACAAGTCTGATCTATGTAGTGAGACCCTGCAGATCCTGAACTAAAATATATATATATATATCAATAAAAACATATTTATTGTGGTACAGCAGTTTGAACCCAAGGCCATCACACTGAACTATGTACATCCCCAGCCTTATTTGAGACAGGTCTTATTAATTTCCTAAACTGCCCAGGCTGGACTTAAACTTGTCACCCTCCTGCTTGCCTTGGCTTCCTAGTACATGAGGATAAGACATTTGCCACTGGGCCAGCTAAATCTTGCTAATATTCACCAACTCATTAAGAGATAAAATGTCAACCACACCTCAATATAATTTTAGTAGTAATTTAAGAATCTGGCATCATGATAAGTATGATCTTCAGAGAAGCATTTTAGAAAAACTTTCCAGTTAGGCAATGTGGTACATATTTGCACTCAGAAGACTGAGGCAGGACTACCAAAAGTTTGAGACCAGCTGGGGTTACATCGTGAGCTCATGGCCACGTGAACTACACAGTAAGACCCTGTCTTCAAAAAAAAAAAAAAAAAAAGAATAAGCATTCCAGAAGAAACTTCAGTATATTAGGTTATTATGAGTTATTATGAGCATTCCATAATAAATCTACTTACTGTACAAAAAGGAACTCTGGCAACTTTTCAAATAAGGTTTTAATAATGGCAGGCTAAAAAGGAAGATAGAAGGAGTTAGGAGACAATCTTAAAACACACAATAGAAATGTATAATTAGCCAGAATTTTCTCCAACCTGAGTTCTTAAGGACCTTGCCATAATTGATATGCTCTTGTTACATAGATAGCCACACAAATACTATCTGTTTTTCACATAAACTACTGAAATATATTTAAATATTAAAAAACAAGTTTCAAGGCAAGATGACAATAACCAAACATATTATTAAATATGGTAACTGTTGATCTATGAAGTGCAGACTTTAAAAGGTTATCAAATAGTTTCCAAGTCAGGCGTGGTGGCGCACGCCTGTAATCCCAGCACTTGGGAGGCTGAGGCAGGAGGATTGGTGTGAGTTTGAGACCAGTCTGGGCTACAAAAGTGAGCTCAAGGCCAACCTGAACTGCATAGCGAGACCCTGTCTCAAAAAGACAAAAAAAAAAAAGTTTCTGAAAGGAAAGAATATCTTTCCAGCATGAAAAAAGTAACCCATAGACCACTAACTTTCAAGATTTCCAATGAAAAGGAAAAGATAAAGAACATAAGAAAAAGAAAAAGAGAAATGAAGCATGGCATGAGAGACTGTTCACTGTACAGGTTTGTACAATTTGAAATGTTTAAAACTATGTCAATGGATTGTCCACTCAATTAACTCGAAGAGAAAGGAGGTAAAGGGCAAAATCAAATCACATAAGCAGCTGGCAAGCTAAATGGGAAGTGACACAAATGATCACGTTTTCAGAGCCCAGAAAACGCAGCTATAACAATCTCTGCTGAGGGAACAAACGGGATGTTCAGGTGGCCTGGGCCCTCAGCACAGGTTATCACCTGACCAGATTCACCTCAGCCACAGGACTACTACAGTAAAACTCCTGAAACTATCTTCGCTCTACCTTGAGCTCCAGCCACTTAAAACTGTGCAGTACACATTACATCCACCAAAGGCCCTCAGAAAATAGGACACAGTCTCTCACCTGTAATATGTCAATCCCCAGCAACAGTTTGATGAGGCTTTTAGAATAAGATGTGTCCACGCTGGAAAGAAGAGGTATTTGTTTCTACTTCTTCATTTTTTAATGTTTTTAACCATAACTTTCCATAAAACTCATTAAATACAAAATCTTAAGGATTATAATTAATCATGGGGGCGGGGGAGATAGCTCAGCAGCACAGCACCTACCTGACAAGTGCAGGGTTTCAAGTTCAATTCCCAGTACCCCAAAAATTACATAATCTTGTTAGATGAAAAAGCAGAAAACCAAAAGATAGCTCTTACTAAAGGAGATGTGAAAAATTATATCAACATAGCTAAGACATAGTCTATAAAACTCATTCTTAGCCTTAAGAATAATAAGTGACAAATTTAATAATTTCAAGGCAAGGGCTAAACTTTGAGGAAAGAGAATTACAATTCCAAAGTAAACAACTACCTCCTCCCATTCTAGGGTAGTCACTGTAACAGACTAAAACCCAGAGACATCATGCCTCCCCTCATACCTCAATTCCTCGTCCTGCAGGCGTTCACAAGACAAGAGGCAGTTCCTGAAAGTGTCAGGGTCTTCAATGTGAGACTCCAGGCCACTGACAAATTCTTCTATTACCTTAGTAAAGCAATTCAAAAATAGAGTAAGATTTTTGGCTTGACATTTTCCTGACAGCTAAATTCATTCTAGCCCACTCAACTACACAGCAGTGTCTTTAAATTCCTAATTCCAAAATACTGCTAACAAAATCAAGAATACTACAAAGAAAATACATACTTTAGGGTAAGCAGGATGTTTCCTCAGGGACTGAAAGAGCTTCTTTTGGAAAACTATTTGATCCACAGCTAAGGGGAAAGAAGGACAGCTGGTCACCACGGTCTATAAATCTGCCTACCCTTATTCCCTAAAGATCTAAGTTTCTTTTATTTTTTAATTTTATTTGTTATGGCCGGCTCAGCCTGCCCTGGGGGTGGGGCTGGCTCAGCATGTGGTGCCGGGGATCAAACTGTAGTCCCTAAAATTGCCTAAGCCGGTGCTTTAGACCACTGAGCTATGTCACCGGTCTGTAGATCTAAGTTTCTTATCTGAGGAAAGCACTAAAAATATCTTCAAGTTAATTTCAGAGGCAAAACTTGCAAACACATTAAAAGACTGCTTTTCCCCCCCAGTACTAGGAGTTAAAACCAAGACCGATATAGTGAGCTACATTATCAGCCTTTGTCTGCTTCTATTCAGAGGCAAGATCTCACTAAGTCACTAAGTCACTTCAACACCCCTACTTCAGCCTCCTGAGCAGCTGTGAAGACGTGTCTAAATAGATCTGCCAGCCAGATGTGGGGATATATGCCTACAACGACAGCTATGCATACAGGTAAGGCAGGAAGAACACAACTTTTGAGACTAGCTAGGCAACCTTAGTAACATTCTACCTCAAAATTTAAAAAAAACTGCCAAGCATAGTAGCACCCATCAGTAATCCTAGCACTGGGAAGGCTGAGGCAGGAGGATCACTACGAGTTCAAGTTCAGCCTGAACTATTTAGCAAGACCCTGTCTAAAAAAACTCAACAAAATAATTAAAATAATATAAAGTAAAATAATAATAAAATGGGCTGGAGATACAGTTCAGAGTACTTGGATAACATGTATAAAGTTCTGGGTTTACTCCGAAATGCTGGATGAAAATTAAAAAAAAAAGAGACTTGCCATACCCTTACCAGGACAGAGTAATCTCTGGCCTTGCAGGCTTTCAACATTTTCCTTTCAAATTATTCTGACACAGATCAAATTGCTTCCTAGAGCCGGGAGTGATGGCGCACACCTGTAGTCCCAGCACTTGGGAGGCTGAGGCAGGAGGATCAGTGCAAGTTCGAGACCAGCCTGGGCTACAAAAGTGAGCTCAAGGCCAGCCTGAGCTGCATAGCAAGATCCTGTCTCAACAAAAAAAAAAAAAAAAAAAAATTGCTTCCTAGGCATTAACTTGACAAGACAATATAAATTAATACAATCATGCTTTATTTATTTATTTATTTATTTAGCCTAAAAAACATAGATTAGAGCACTAGGGATTTAGCTCAGAAACACCAGGCTGGCCTGCCAAGTGTGAGGTTCTGAGTTCGATTCCCAGTACCCAAAAAATTAGAAGAACTTCATTTAACATGTATTAACCAGGATCAAAGACTACAATGGTATTCTCTAAAAGCAATTTTATTCTTTTTTTCTTTTTTTTTTTTTGTGGGACTGGGGATTGAACTCGGACCTTGCAATTGCCAGGCAAACACTTATTCTACTGAGTTATCTCCCCAGCCCCAAAAATTAAGAAGGTTTTTTTTTTTTTTTTGGCTGGCTCAGGCTGCCTTAAGGGTGGGTGTGGGGATCAAACCACCATCCCTGTGCCTGACTGGGATTGCCCACGCAGGTGCTTAAACCACTGAGATAACCCGAAAGCCCCCCTCATGTTTCAAAACACAGGATTATTTTTTTCTTTTCAGTACTAGGGACTGAATCTAGGTCTCTCTACTACAAAGATACATCCCTAGTTGTTTTACTTTTTATTTTGGAACAGGGTTTTACTAAGTTGCTCAGGTTCACCTCAAACTTGTGATCCTCTTAACTCAGTTTTTGGAGTAGTTGGGATCAGAAGTGTGTGTCATAGGGCTCAGGTACAGTGCTATGTTTGCTTTGGCTTTTTTTTTTTTTTTTTTTCCTTTTTGGCCACGCTTGAGATGAAATCCAAGACTTCACGTATGCAAGTAAACAGTCTACCACTGAGCAACATCCCTAGGCCCTTTCTTTTTTTAATCTTTTTGAGACAGACTCTCACTATGCAATTCAGGCCTGGAGCTCACTTTGTAGACCAGGCTGGTCTCAACTTGCAAAGATCCTCCTGCCTCAGCCTTCCAAGAACTGGGATTACAAGCATGCACCACCACATCTGGCTTCCTCCCTTTTTTTTTTTTTTTTTTTTCCAGTAGTGGAGATCAAACCCAAGGCCTTGCACTGAGCTGCATCTCCAGCCTCCTGACTTTTGAAGTTTTGAAGTACGGTCTCCAGGCTGTCCCAACTGGGCCCAAATTTGTAATGCTGCCGTAGCTTTCCAGAACACTGAGACTGCAAGTGTGTGTGCTACCATGCCTGGCTCCTAGCCTTGTTAGCTTCACTGCCTACTTAGTTAGGAAATTCATCAGCCCGAAATCTTTTCTCTAAACCCAAAAGAGAGATTTAGATTAAAATTTACCTAGTTGGTTCTGATTCTCTCCAGTTTTTAGAGTAAGTCCTGATGTCTTAAGCAGCTTTACAAAGACATTATTGTTTTCTTCAGCCTCATCAGAAGCATGAGATTTCTTTGTCTTTTTGGCAAGCTGTTGCTTCTTGGCCTCTGAAAATAGATAAAATTTTCAAGAACAAAGATTAAAATGTAAAACTCCAGGAATAGTAATTCTGAGAGAAAAAATGCATGTGTTCCCAAAGAATTTACTAGATTTGAGGCTAGAGTGAAACTATATTTAGAAATCTCAGAAATAGTAACTAAAACAATCAACAAATAGAATTATTTTCTTCAGTTTTTTTTTTTAATGGCTGGCTCAGCCTGCCCTGGGGGTGGGGCTGGCACAGCATGTGGTGCTGGGGATCAACCGCAGTCCCTGCGATTGCCTAAGCTTCCCTAAGCAGGCACATTAGACCCCTGAACCGTTGCTCCAGCCCCTTCAGTTCAGTTTTTAATTCTTTTTTTTTTCTTTTGTATTATGGCCAGCTCAGCCTGTCCTGGGGGTGGGGCTGGTGAGGTACATGGAGCCAGGGATTGAACCATGGTCCCTGCGGTTGCCTAAGCAGGCACTTTAGACTGCTAAACCATCTTGCCAGTACCAGTTCAGTTTTTAATTGAAGAATTCAAAGCATGCCACTTGTAATGAGCATACCCACTGAAATGTTTTCCTTGCCAAATCTAAATCATCCAGTGTCTCTCAGGCTGCTGTCTGCAACCCACTACACCACAGTATGAAAAATGCATATTTCAAAAGCTGGGTGAGGTGACACACAACTGTAATCCCAGCACTCAGGAGGCTGAGGTAGGATCTCTGCAAGTTCAAGGCCAGCCTGTGCTACACAGTGAGTCTGAAGTACATAGTTAGACTCTCAAAACAAAACAGAAAAGAACAGAATGAAAAAGAATGGAGTGAAAAAGAATTGAGTACAAAGACAAAATGCTTTTTTTTTTTTTTTCCAGTACCAGGAATTGAACTCAGGACCTTGCGCTTGCCCAGCAAGCACTTCTTCCACTGAGCTATCTCCCTGGCCCAAGCCAAATGCTTTCATCATAAGGCTTTCAACTCATAAAAGTTAGGTGTATTGGCACATATCTATGATCCCATCACTCTGGAAGGCTAAGCCAGGAGAACTACCAATTCAGGCTCAGCCTGGGCATGAGTGACCCAGTAAGAAAATAAAAAATAAAAAAGGGCAGGAGAGGTGACAGTGTGAAGGCCCTGGATTCAATCCCATAACAAATAACAACAACAAAAGATAGCCTTGAAGCTAAAATGGAAGTCTACTTTTTGTCCTGAATGATGCAATTCTGCTTTGTCCTTTCCATTTTTTACAGATAGTGTCTCACTATGTAGTCCAGGCCAGCTCTGAACTTACTAAGCACCTGCAAAGATCTTCCTGCCTCAGTCTCTTGAGTGTACAGGCAGGCACCACCACACAACCTGCTTTTTCATTTTTCATTCCTGTTCCTCTCACAAAGCCCTGAGCAGAATGAAACAGAAACCACTCCCAGCCTCCCTTAGGGTCACTCGGGCAGAACCAGAAGACCACTCTGTACCTTACCTACCAGGAAACGCCTAACTCCTCCAAATTCACTCCATAATTCAAATATTTGAATACTCTTAAATTCAAATATCTCCTCTCCTTTAGAGAACAGTACTTTCAGAGTATCACATTTATGTTTAGAAACCTCCTAAGCTACTCTTCAAATTTTCTATCAATTTCTCTCTCTCTCTCTCTATACATATATACACATATATGTGCATATATACTATATTGTGTGTGTGTGTGTGTGTATATATATATATATATATATATATATATATATATATATATTTTTTTTTTTTTTTTTTTTTTTTTTTTTTTTTTTTTTTTTTTTTTTTTTTTTTTTTTTTTTTTTTTTTTTTTTTTTTTTTTTTTGCTGGACCAGAGTTCAAACTCACGACCTTGCACTTGCCAGGCAGGCACTTGTGCCACAAAGCTATCTCCCAGGCCCCTACTTTCTCTATATTCTGTAATCTCTTAACTAATATATTGTTAGAACTTCAATATTTCCTTTTCTTTTTTTTAAATTTTATTTATTTATTTATTTATTTGCTTGTTTTTGTTTGCTTGTTTGTTTCTTTCTTTATTTTGTGGCTGGCTCAGCCTTGCTCTGGTGGTGGGTCTGGCCCAGCATGTGGTGCCGGGGATCGAACCACAGTCCCTGCAGTTGCCTGAGCTTTCTTAAGCAGGCGCTTTAGACCACTGAACCATCTCGCCGGCCCAATATTTCCTTTTCTAAATTAAGCCCTTCTTAAGAGTTTTGGCCTTGACATTTTAACCATTCTTGATAATTTTAATTGTTCATCAACATCAATTATTTTGGGACCTAAAGTCTTATATCCTATAAGAAACAATTCCTATATCCTATAAGAAACAATCAAATAACAGGAGAGAACTACAGTAATAGGAGTCATGTGTGACAAATGAAAAGACTGTCAACGACAGCCTTCTTATCAGAGCTGTTGGGGCCCTGGTCATACTCACTGTCACCAGGAAGTCTGTATGATCTGCTTGCCCTGACACATCTTTCCTTTATACATCATGTTCCTAGCATTTATCTGAGCCCACTTTTTGTAAGAAAAAAAGAACAAAAGTTTTCTTTAAAGGGTAGATATTCTTATCTTCATGTTCTAGCACAAGTTAAGTCTAGAGTACAGGTTCCTCTTGTTAGCACAGTTACCAGGGATTAGAGGCTTGGGTATACTCAAAGTCAGATGTGGAATTCAGAGACCAAAATGTAGTTCCAAATCTCCTGACTCTAGATCCTTGGGTTCTATCCATTAATCTTTGATGACTTCCAGTTTGAAGAATAAGAACTTTACAGCCTCTTCTAAGTGTCTCACACATTCACTACAGTTCAGAAAATTAAAGCACTAAACAGCTAGATACTTACTAGAGGCCTCATCTGTGGATGCTTCTTTATCCTCCGATTTTGACAGCCTTCTTTTAGAAATCATTTTGATCAAAGTCTTCTGTAATTACTTCCTAGAGCAAAATGAGAACACTAAAGTTACCTTCTAGAAGCTGAATTCTGAATTTAAGTTATGGCTGAAAGAAAATTGCTCTATCCAAAACAAGAGTTTTTGACTGGACATGGTGGTGCAGTAACCTAAGTACAGTACTGAATTAGTTCAAGAAAAGTAGATTGGAACTGTATAATAACAGGTCTTGAATCTCAGGTAAAGAGCGGTACATTTTTTCCTTTAGCAACAGGACTGTGGTCTGGTAAAAGACAACTAGGTAAACACACCTTCAAAGAAAGGGTTATTGGCTAAATATAGGCACGGACAGCACCTGGATTTAGATAGCATTAATATAAAGGCTAAAATACTTCTGGAACTTGGAAGGGTGAAGCAGGAAGATTGCTGAGAGTTCCAGCAATCTAGCCTAACTACATAGTGAGATTTTTGTTGAAAAAAAGTCTACCAAAACCCAAAACTGGTTGTTTTTGTTTTGTGAGACAGGGTCTTACTATGTAGTTCAGGCTGGCCTGGACTCACTATATAGGCTGGTCTGAAACTCGCAGCAATCCTCTTTCTCAGCCTTCAGAGTGCTGGGATTACAGGCCTGTGCCTCCACGCCTAGTCTGATATTGTCTTTTTGAGACAGTGTCTCATTATATAGTTCAGGCTGGCCTTGAACTCACTTTGTAGCCCAGGCTGGCCTTGAACTCCAAATGATCCTCCTGCTTCAGCCTCCCAAGTACTGGGACTATAGGTACAGACATGCACCACTACACCTGGCTCGAAATTCCATATTTTATTTTTTATTCTGGTGGCATTAGGGACTGAACCCAGGGCCTTGTACATGCTAAGAAAATACTCTTAACACTGAACTACACCCTCAACCCAAAAGTTACTTTAAGTAGTGCACATTTGTAATACAGAGGTTTGATTTTTTTGTTTGTTTTGTTTTTTTGCAGGACCTAGGTTTGAACTCACAACCTTGCACTTGTCAGGCAGGCACCTGTGCCACGGAGCTATCTCCCCAGCCCCAGTTTTTCTGTTGTTGTTGTTTTCTAGAATGTTTGTGGGAGTTGATACATACATATATTTTGTTTGTTTTCAACCCTTTATCTCCCTGTCTCTTTCCTCCACCTTACCTTCATCCCTTTCCCATCTTAAAGCCTCTACCATCTAGTTTCCTTATCATCACAGAAAGTCCTTTACTTTCCCTGAGACAGGACGTTCCTGTGTAGTTCGGCCTGTCCTTGAGTTCACTATGTAGCATAAGCTAGTCGCGAAATCACAGGAATCCTCCTACCTTAGCCTACCAAGTGCTGAGATTATACGTGAGCACCACCATACCCAGCTTCAGAAAGTCATTTTTAAACAGAGACCTGAGTGCTGAAACAGGAGTCTACCAGTACAGGTATGGAAAGAAACTCAATGGAATAGGAGAGGCTCCAGAGTTAGAAATGACTGCACAAACATGGGAGAGCTTGAACTACACAGCTTGCTAGCTTATCTACCAGAACCTTGTTGGTTTTACTGTCTTTACACAAGCATTCTTTTCACTTAAAATGTTCTTGGTTGCCCAGAAATTCCTACTTGTCCTTGAAGAGTTAAATATCTTCTCTGAAAACTGTTCCTCCAGTATTCCTGACAAAGGAAGTCTGCTGGGAGCCATCAAGATAGCTCAGCAGTCTAAAGTGCCTGCTTAGGCAAGCTTAGGCAACCACAGGGATGGCAGCTTGATCCCCAATCCCCGGTGCCACATGCTGCACCAGCCCCACCCAGAGGGCAGGTTGAGCCGGCTATAACAGAAGAGAAAGAAAGAAAGAAAGTAAGCCTGCTACTCTAAGAGCCTGTCACATCATATACTGTAGAGCTTGGTACTGGGGACATACCTCAGTGGCACAAGAGCCTGCCTGGCAGGCGCAAGGTCTTGAGTTTGAGTCCTAGCATCAGGAAATAATATACATATATTACATATGTATACATACATGTATATGTATTATACATATACATATATTATGTACAGCATATATACACATATATACATATATATAGCATATATACATATATGTTATATGTATATAAGGAATATATATATATATAAGGAATATATATATATATATATATATTCCTTAACAAGCCAGTCTTATTTACATCACTTTCTCAGTGCCTAGCACAATACTTGGCACAATACTTGGCATAAAGAAAAAAAAAAGTTTTTGTTGGCAGTACCAGGAAATCTTTTTATTTTTTCTTGCTAAGTTACCCAGGTTGGCCTTGAACTTACTATCTTCTCCCAGGTACCTGAGATTACAGGTATGAGCAACACCATGCCTAAGGAAGATATCTGAGTATACAGTATTTATTGAGTAAGAACGTCTGGCAGCCAGCAGTGGAGGCACACACCTGCAATCTCAGCACTTGGGAGGCTGCAGCAGGAGGACTGCCACAAGACTGAGGCCAGCCTGGGCTGCACAGTGAGTTCATGACCAGTTTTAACTACACTGCAAGAATATGCTTTACACCAGGTGTAGTGGCGCATGCCTGTAATCTCCCAGTACTTAGGAGGCTGAAGCAGGAGGATCGATGTGAGTTCAGGACCAGCCTGGGGTACAAAAGTGAGCTCCAGGCCAGCCTGAACTCCATAGCAAGACCCTGTCTCAAAAAGACAAAAAAAAAAAAAAAAAAAAAAAAAAAAAAAAAAAAAAAAGAATATGCCTTAAAAATAAAAAAAGGAATGGCTGGCACACCAGGTAAAACACTGACAGTTAACAAAAACTGCCTTTAGAGCCTTACGCGTAACATTTAGTTCTCATAAAACATTTTTAGTAGGTACCATTGTTAGTTTTGCCATTAGTGGCAGTGAGGGGATTCTAACAGCAGCAGTTTGGCTCTAGAACCTACACTCTTAAGCACACCAATACTGGCTTTACTTTTTCTTTTCTTTCTGTAATGGGGATTGAACCTAAGGCAGTTGTGGCAAATCTATAGCATACTGCCTCTATAGCACAGTGTCTCACTGAAGCTCTACAAGGTTCATCATCACTGACCTCAGACCTTCACACTGAACAGCATCTTCAGCTGTTTTTATTTGAAAACAGGATCTCCCTAAAACTAAGTTCCCCACCCTGGGTTTGACAGTGCCGTCCTCTCTCTCGCCTCACCCTCCAGTGCTGGGATTGCAGGCCCACGCTGTCAAACTCAACTCAACACTTACAATAACAGGTTCCACATTGGCTGTTACAAAGTACCGTTTAATACCTATAAACACTGTCAGCCATTTTGCCAACAAAAACGAATGCAACTTAGAATCGTCTACCTTGGGTACACGCACAGCGGACACATATAACTTTATCTTGCTTTTGTCTCTAGGGATATATATTTTTAAGACACTTATGTAATGCAGGCTGGCCTAGAAGTTGCAGAGGTTCTCTGGCCTGAGCCTCCTAAGCGCTGAGATTGCAGGTGTGCCCCACAACACCAAGCTAATCTTGCTTTTAGAAGTACCCAGAAGTCCAGGTCAGTTATCTGGACCAGCCTACCCAGGTTTCAAGCTCTCTCGCTCTGCCTCCCTCCCCCTCCGTTCTTTCTACTGATTGAACCCAGGGCTTTTATCTCCCACCACAGTGTGCCAATTTGCTGCCTTTTTTAAATTTTTTTTTTAATTTTTTAGGTACCAGGGATTGAACTCAGGACGCTGCACTTGCCAGGCAAGCACTTATTCCACCGAGCTATCTCCCTGGCCCCCAATTTACTTTTTACGTTGAGATGGTCTGGCTAGGTTGCTGAATTACCAAATGATGCAAACTGGCCTCGAACTGTATACTTCGGCTTCAGTCTCTGGAGAGCTGTGATATAGGCGCGTGTCACCACGCCCGGCTAAACGCCCGCCTCCGTTTGTCTTTCTAACAACTCCAAAAGGTACCTGGGGGAAGGACAGATACAGAAGTCGAGGTTTGGGATTCGGAGCCCCGGAGGGGAAAGCGGGCTTGACTTGAGCCTGGACACCGCAGGGTCGCGATGCTTCCTCCCAGAGACCTAGACCGAGGATACGCGCGCCGGGTAGAAGACGTCCCGCCTCTTAGTTTGGGGGTTCCCGCCGGACTGACCCTTCCGTGACGCAGAGTGTGCGCGTGACGCCACACACGCGCGCCGGAAGTCGGCGCCCAGCGACCCAGCTGGAAGCGCGTCCCTCAGGATCTAGGCTGTGGTAGTGTCGGGGTTTGCCAGCTGATCCGAGGGAGAAGGCCCCGGAGCGGACTCGGAGGGAAGCCGCACTCGCCACAGCGGGCAGCCGGCTCTCAGCGAAGATGGCAGGGCCAGAGCTGTTACTGGACTCCAACATCCGCCTCTGGGTGGTTCTTCCCATCGTGATCATCACTTTCTTCGTAGGCATGATCCGTCACTACGTGTCCATACTGTTGCAGAGCGACAAGAAGCTCACCCAGGAACAAGTGTCTGACAGGTCAGCGCCCTTCCCCACCTGGTCAGCCTCACCCCTGTGGCCCTGGGCATTGAAGTCAGCCGAGATCTCTCGCCCTTACTGGCGGGGTGACCTCGGCCGCTGCCTCCGTTTCACTTATGCCTTCTGTAAGGGAAGGTGACAGTACCCACCCCCAGAACAAGCGTAGGGTTGAACTAGATGATGTCCGTGAAACCCTTAGCACGGGACCTGAGATCTGGGAAGTTGCTTGAAGGAGGAAAAAGAACCCTTTGCTAATACGAGGCTAGTCGCCGGGGCTCGGTAAGGTTGTGTGAGTTGTCCCGTCCTGCTCTGTGATCTGGCAGAATGCCTGCTAATCCAGTCACGTGGATGTGATAATCCACATTCTTCCAGATCACTCAGTGGTCAGCTGAGATGCAAAGAAACACAGTACTCTGTAAACTAAAGCTAGTTTAGAAGTTCGAGGAGTTGTTTGTAATTAAAGTATTTTCCCTCCTAAGGTCCTTCCACTATTTATCTGCGGAGAAAGGCATTTGAGATGATTTTGACGGTATCTAGATTCGTGCTCCTCTATAATAAATAATTGTTTAAACTGCTACCTTAGACATCTCTCACTTTAACAAAGAGCAAGCATCAGGTTCAGAAATCTCCACAGATGGCAGTATCTTATGAAAATTTAAGAATGCTTGGATTTTACTGTATCTATTTCCAAAATCACTTTCTTTTGTGGCCGATAATACTACATTTGCACGTGTGAATAATTTAAAGATTACTTTTTCTTTTTTCTTTTTTATTACAGCCGGCTCAGCCTGCCCTGGGGGTTGGGCTGGCACAGCATGTGGTGCTGGGAATCAAACCGCGGTTTCTGCAGTTGCCTCAGCTTGCCTAAACAAGGGCTTTAGACCGCTGAGCCATCTCGCTAGCCCTAAAGATTAGTTTTAAAGTAAAAATTTACATAGGGGGCTGAGGATGTAGCTCAGCAGCACCGCACCTGCCTGGGAAGTGCAAGGTCCTGAGTTTGATTCCTGGGGGTGGGGGGACCTTATATAGGTAGAAAAAAGTTGATATGTAAGTATAAATCAAGTATGGTGGCACATGCATGTCATCTCAGCACTCAGGGAGGCTGAGGCAGGAGGCTACAAGTTTGAGTTAGACTGAACAATGTAGCAACTTAACGAGATTCTTGTCTCAAAAATCTTAAAAAGTACTGGAAATGTAGCTGACCTGACTGATCCTGCTATTATAATCATTTTTCTTAACTTTATTTTCTGTATTGGGGGTTGAACCTAGGCCCTGGGTTTAGTTCCCAGTACCATTTCCCTTCCCCAAAAGTTAAGTATATAGTAATGCAAGTGCTAAGTAAATGAAAATTGCCTTACTTTAGTTTGGAAAGCACTTTATCATTTTCACTTGTCATTCCCAATTATGCTGAGAAGAGAACAATCATAGGCCAACATTTTATTAAACACTTACTCTGTACCAGGCACTATGTTAAACACTTGTATTTGTTAACTTATGCAAAACTCAAAGCAACTCTGTAAGGTTTGCCTCTTGTCATGTTTTAAGAAGCTGAAGCTTAAAGAGGTTCACACCTGGTAATATTTAAAACTTCAAGCCAAGATTTCCCAAGTCTAGGACTCATTTCACTGTACCAATGTGGCCAGTTCAGAACTGACCACAACCAGGTCCCTGGAGCTAAGTCATTTTACCCCAAAAGTGAATCCTATAGGCAGATATGAAGTGGAGAGTGTTCTACTTGATGCCTAGGACTTACTAATTATATTAGTACCGAGATGAGTAATCTTACACCCATTTTTTATAGTTGAAGAAAAGAAAGCTTGAAGCCGGGTGTGGTGGCGCACACCTGTAATCCCACTTGGGAGGCTGAGGCAGGAGGATTGGTGTGAGTTCGAGACCAGCCTGGGCTGTAAGAGTGAATTCAAGGCCAGCCTGAATTGCATAGCAAGACCTTGTCTCAAAAAGGATAGAAAGAAAGAAAGAAAGAAAGAAAGAAAGAAAGAAAGAAAAGAAAAGAAAAAAGAAAGCTTGAAGAAGTTGTCTTCCCAAAATAACCAAAGTAGTAAAATGTTTTGCATGTACTTAAACCCAGAGAGACTTTACTGATCTGCTACTATGGTTCTCCTCCGCACACACACACCACTCTGAGATGGAACCTAGGACTTTACATGTGCTAGGCAAATGTTCTAACACTGAGCTATGTCTCCACCCCTTTTCGATTTGAGGTAAAGTCTGGCTAGTTGCCCAGGCTGTGATCTTATTTCCTCAGCTTCCTGAGTAGTTGAAATTATAGACATGTGCCACTTCACCAGATTTATGATTCTTTCCATGATATTATATACATTATATACATTCTCTGCAACAGTTTTTTGAGCTGCCTCACCATGCTTTTTAGAGTCATAATTTTGAATGCTATCAAACATACAACTCTTTTCTAGCCCTACAATGTAGTTGATACAGTCTACCTACAGGACTTTTTTTTTAAAGGACTCCCTGTGTAGCTCAGGTTGGCATTGAACTATGTAGTCCCGTGTGACCTCAGACTTGCAATGTTCCTTCTCCCTTAGCCGTTCAAGTACCAGGATTACAGGCCACCACACCAGGATAAGAACTTTTTAAAAAGCAACATAATGCTCTAGTTGTAATTAGGAGAAATAAAGTCATTCATAATAAGAAAAATTGTATGTACTTTATAAACGCTTGTGCACAACTGCCCTACAGTATAGTCCTGTGCATTCACCTGTCTGTAAAGTCACCAAAATTGGGACTAGTCAGGGCCAGAGAGATAGCACAATGGCATAAACTCCTGCCTGGCAAGCACAAAGACCAAAATTCAATCCCTTGTACTGCAAAAAAGAAAAATTAGGACTGGTCAATTATAGGCTAAAGTAGATGAATATTGCAGAATTCAGTACTGTACTATCGCTGTGATTTTCTTTGTGTTTTTCTGTTAAGAGTTTCGAGGAGCTAGTCTCACTATGTAGTTCATGCTTTTCTTAAATGGCAGGCTGCTCTTCATAAATTCAACAAAACTAAGCACAGTTTTTCCTTGAATTTACTTTGTGACCTGGAAATTACTAAATCTAGAAAGTGTGCCCCTACCACCACCAAAGCAAAGGGAATTGAGTTTGAGGCTTAGATAATTAAAAAGTTTGGTGAGGTATTAAAAAATCATTGGTGAATGGACAGTGCTTCATAATCCAGTATACAGAATTCATCAGCATTGAAGAATGTTTAAACATCTTTTCACCCCTAACAAATGGCAGTGTGGGGGTCCGGGAGATAGCTCCGTCAAGGCACAAGCACCTGCTGGCAAGTACAAGGTCGTGAGTTTGAACCCTGATCCCGCAAAAAAAAAAAAAAGGGCAGTGTGCTTACATTTTCCCCTCTGTTCCATCATTTTAACAATCAGAAAGTTCCCCACTTTATCACAGGGACACTTCCCCTCATCAGAACTGCTCCCTGTCTGACCTGTAAGGCATGGAGTTGTGCCTGCTCTGGTGTGATGTGACACTGTCCCCTATAGTCATCATTGAGCTTGTGTAGGATGCTAGACATTCTGAAACAGCCAAGTCCAAGGCAGAAAAGGTGCTTTCATAGTTGTAAAACATTTCTCTAAATACAGTATAGTGTGGCATTAACATGAATAAGCACAAAATGGGACATTTGGTTCCTTAATTTTTTTTTTTTTTTTTTTTTTTTTTTTTTTTTTTTTTTTTTTTTTTTTGTCTTTTTGAGACAGGGTCTCACTATGCTGTTCAGGCTGGCCTTGAGCTCACTTTTGTAGCCCAGGATGATCTTGAACTCACACTGATCCTCCTGCCTCAGCCTCCCAAGTGCTGGGATTACAAGCGTGCACTACCATGCCCTGCTAGGTTCCTTAAATTATTAAGCTTTTACTGCTTTAGAACTTTACTAACATTGTTTTAAAATATAGTAAACTAAAAATGCAATATGGAGTAAAATATATTACACTTTTTTAAAAAATCAGTTCTTTTGGAGGGGTAATGGGGTTGAGACAGGACCTCGGACATCCACAGCAGGTGTTCAGCACTGGTGGTCCCTATAGCTTTGTGAGCCCAGGGCACTCCAGTTTGAGAAGTCCTGACTTTAAAAACAAAAGCTTTAGTCTACGTAAATGTCTTTTGGTTGCAGATTACTAAAGATTTATCTTTATAACCAGTACAAGAACTTATTATTTTTTGAGTTATCCATGGAAACGAAAAGAAAAATATAAAAAAATTTTGTAGAATTTGTAGGCCTTGGAGATCATAAATCATATCTATAGGTGATCTCAGTTTAATAAATTGAGCATTTAGAATATACAGTATAGGGGCTGGCGAGATGGTTCAGCGGTCTAAAGCGCCTGCTTAGGAGGGCTCAGGCGACTGCGGGGACTGCAGTTCGATCCCCGGCACCACATGCTGCGCCAGCGCCACCACCAGGGCAGGCTGAGCCAGCCACAAAATGAATAAATAAAGAAACAAACAAACACAACAAGCAAACAAATAAATAAATAAATAAATAAAATTAAAAAAAATATATTAAAAAAAAATAAAAGAATATACAGTATAGGGGCTGGGGAGATAGCTCTGTGGCCAAGTGCCTGCTTGGCAAGTCTAAGGTCGTGAGTTCAAACCTCGGTCCCGCCCAAAAAAAAAAAAAATAGAATATACAATATATTTCACACTTGCCTTGCTGCCTCAGGTTACAATTCTCAACCCCATTTCTACACAACTGCTCAGTAATGTAAAATACAAGAGATACAGTTTAGCATCTGTTGATCACAATCTCTGGAAAAGCCTGAATTATATGCAACAAGCGAGTCTTTATGAATGTTCTACTTTGTGCCCTTCACTTTGCCTTAGGCAAAGTAGAGTACAGCTGACACATGCCTGTAATCCCAGATACTCAGGAGGCAAGACCCTATCTCAAACAAACAAAAGAGTTGGGCATGGGACTCAGTGGTAGAGTTCTTGCCAGCATGTGTGAGACATGGTTCAGTCCCCAGCTGCATGGAAAGAGAAAAAGATCTAAGATCCTAGTCAGAAAGTTTCCATCTAAGTGATAAGACACATAAAGAGGAAATAATAGATCCTACTGATACAGTGTTTAGGATGTTATAGGTATAGTAGTAACTACTTTAAATGAGATAATGTGTATGAGGGACTCAGTTTAAAACCCTTCACTCATTTGCTTTTGCTTATAAAATAGTGATGAAAATCAGAGATGTTAGACACGAATGTAATTCCAGGGCTGTAATCCTAGGCTGAGATTGGAGGATCGCCAGTTCAAGCTCAGCGTGGGCAATTTAGGGGCTTGTCAAAACCCTGCCTTAAAATTAAAAACTGAAGAAAGGGCTGAGGTTGTAAGTTTAGTACAAAAGCTGTGGTTTCACAGCTAATGGCACAGCCCTGTGATCCCAACACTAAAAAGGCTGAGGCAGGATGATTAGGGCAAGTTCCAAGCCAGCCTAAGCTACATAGTGATATCCTGTTTCAAATAAAACAACATTCTCGGCGTGGTGGCACACATGTGTAATTCCAGTACTGAGAAGACTGAGACAGGAGGAATGCTGGGAGGCCAGCCTGGGCTATAGAGTGAGTTTAGGCCAGTCTGAACTGCATAGTGAGACACTGTCTCCAACCAACAGTAGAAAAAGACCAGAGTGCAGTGGGACTCTTATAGCCTTGCATAATATGGCTGTTGCACACCTGTTCTGCCTTGTTTTCTGTAGTTCTCTTTTCCCCATATGACCTTTTCTTAGGTCCTAAGACACATAGCATTTCTTCCTGCTTCGGAGCATGGTCCTGACATTACAAATGCCCCAGCACTTGGGTAGGGTAATTCCCACTTGTTCTTCAGATTCCCACTTCATGCTATGTCCTCAGCAGTGTTCTCTCAGTCCTTGACTTCCCAGAATCAACCAGCTTCCTGTGCTAAACATATGAATATCCTCCATCACTCTTTCTAGGACATATGTGACTGCTGAATTTCATGTTGACTTCTGTAGTCATTAATTTGTGGCTTTTTTTTTTTTTTTTTTTTTATGTACTGGGGATCAAACTGAGGACCTTGCGCTTGCCAGTCAGGTGCTTATGCCACTGAGCCACCCCCCTCTGTCATTTAATTTCTTTCTCTCTTTGAATTTTAGATGCTATGGAATATTTGCATATTGAATATTGTCACAGCACCCAATGTAGTACCTGAGGAGTTTGAGAACTACTTGTTCACCAGAAGTCCATCTGTTAGGGCACAG
Organism: Capromys pilorides; assembly: GCA_004027915.1. Taxonomy (NCBI): domain Eukaryota; kingdom Metazoa; phylum Chordata; class Mammalia; order Rodentia; family Capromyidae; genus Capromys; species Capromys pilorides. The sequence continues at coordinate 31,196 of PVKN010002776.1, forward strand.
AATGAAGCATGACAGCTTAGGGAATCAGAGTGACTTCCCTAAGATCACATAGCTATAAGCAGTAGAGAGAATTTAAGCTGTACGGAATTTTTTCTTATTGTACACTCAGTATCTGTTAAACTTTGGTTGTAAATGCTAGTTTGGGGAGTTGTTTTTGATTTTCATTCTATTGCAGACTAAATGCTTTTATAGAAAATATTTTGATCAGAAACTTGGAATGTTGTGAGGAGGTCAGATTATCTGAAGGTCTCTAAATCTGTTCTCAGTTTCTGTGTTTTTCTTGTCACAGAGCAGCATTGGAACATAGGCCACACTTGGAGCAGCATTAGGTCAGCTCACAGAGTAGGACACATCACAGGTCACCTGTAGGCAAGAGGAGGGAGGCTGGGCATCAGGAAGACCCGTGTGTGAAGGTGGTGTTTGAGGGAAGTGGGACAGCACTTTGGGTAGAGCTGGCAGCCAGGGGAGCTGGAGCAGGAGGGTGGCAGGAGCCCAGGAGCTCTGCTTGTGTAGTGGTTGCTCCTTGAGTGAAGGAAAAATACACATATAGTGTCCTCAGGCTGGTTTGTTTGTTTTTTTTCCCACTTTGCAAGATTTCCATTAATTTAAGGGCTTTTTCTTCCTTTAAACACAAAAAATGAGTATCTTGATCTCTGTTTTGTTTGATATTTGTATCTGAGTGATCCCCACCTAGTATATAGCAGTCTGATATCTGTAGTGATTAGCTTGTGCTCACTTCAGCAGCACAGTTACCAAAATTGGAACAGGACGGGAAAGTTTAACATGGTCCTGGAAGGATGACACACAAATTCATGAAGCATTCCTTTTTTTGTTTTGGCAGTACCGGGGATTGAACTCAGGACCCTGCACTTGCCAGGCCCCTATTTTTAAAGAATGATCAGATCACTAAAAATTTTCATCTGTTTAGTAACTGAGTGTGGAGAACTGATTAGCATTCTGAACTGTAGTGGGATTTCTATTTTTTGTCTGTCAGATAGCACCCTTCTCAAGGCCTGTCCTCATTTCTCTGTTTATTAAGCAGTTTCTTCTTTTGTCCTAAGCCTTCCCTTCCTGACTCCGAGTCTTTTGAGCAATATCCAACAGCTACTCTTTTGACTGAGAAAGTTTCTTTTTAGTACATTATAAAGTAAGAAAAAAATTGAGCCTCCCTCAGATATTTAGAACCAGTTGTTTCTGAAGGCTACTTTACAAGCAAACAAACAAACAAAAAAAAAAAACCTCTTTAATGTTGTTAAACATGTTGATTTTGAAGGTACTTGAATGTTGGAAAGTTTTCACACGTAGTTGTTGCCAAGTAGGTCTTCTCCTGTGTTTAAATAGGTCTATTCTCTCATTTTCTTCTAATGTTTCACTTTTTAAAAATCTCATTATCTTGGTTATATTTTTCAGTCAAGTCTTAATTCGAAGCAGAGTCCTCCGGGAAAATGGAAAATACATTCCCAAACAGGTATTCATTTACAGTATGTTTTATTGAAAAGCTCTACCTTTCTCTGTTGAGCAGTAGATAGCTGGATGTTTTATAAGAGGACTCTTTTGGGAGAGCTGGAGGTTGGCAACTTAGAAATTAAGCTGTGACCTGGTGGTTGCAGTCGTTGTGACCTTACCCTTCTTAGGAAATTGTTTTTAAATCTGACTCAGCTAAAGTGTCACATCAGCTGCCAAGTAGGCCGACAGCCCTGAGTGTCACCTCCTCTTCCAAGGACTTTCTGACCCACTGTTTGGGGAATGGTTTGATGATTTGCTGTGTCACAGTTCTCGGACTTAAAAGTTTTTTTTCCCCACTAGTCTTTCTTGACACGGAAATATTACTTCAACAACCCAGAGGATGGATTTTTCAAAAAAACTAAAAGGAAAGTAGTGCCACCTTCTCCTATGACTGGTATGTTCATTCCTGCCTCTCCCCTTTGAAAAATGTTTTTAGCCTGGGTTGTTGGGTGTAGGGGGGAAGAGACAGAGAGTAAAGATTCTTAAATATTAAATTATAAAGGATAGTTTACCAGGGACCTTAGAAAATATGTAATATGGGGATCTGTGAAACCCCAGTTCTCTTTTTCAAATAACTTTTCTGGGCCTCCAGTATAGAAAGTGGGTTTTGGAAGTGCTCTGAGCTGATGGAGTGAGAAGGCCAGGCCCTCATTCCTTGGTCTCCTTGCTGTTTCTTGGAGCAGAGCTAGAAGTTTTCCCTTCCACTGCTGCTTGTGGCCCTTTGGCTGGCAGCTGGCCTCCAACCCCTTCTGTCTGAGCAAGGAAGAGCTCCTGGACTTCCTTGCAGACGTTGCTTGGTCCTCTGCAGTTTCTGCTCTGACAGATTTATGACTTCGGCTGATCTGTACCTTGTGAAAAATACAACAGTTTTAAAACAAAATAATCTTACTTTAGCACTAATTTCTTTAGCTCTTTTAAACCCATACAGAATATACTAGAGTTAAGAAAACTTAGGAGAAGCCAGACGTGGTGGTGCATACATGTACTTTGAGGGCTTGGGAGGCTGAGGCAAGGAGCTCATTGCAAGTTTGAGACAAGCTTGGGCTACAAAGTGAGCTCAAGGTGAGCCTGAACTGCATAGTAAAGCACTTGCCTGGCAATCGCAAGGGCCTGAGTTCAATCCCCAGTTACACAAAAAAAGAAAAGAAAACAGGAGAAAAGACCAATAGTTATATGAAAATATATTTGATCTTGTTAATAATCCATGGAATAAAAATTAAAACAAGATTTTTTTTAGCCCATTAAATTGGTGAAGATTGAAAGACTGACCCAAGTCGCTATTCATAACAGTAATCCAGCCACACGGTCACATCTCGTTGAGGGACGGTAGTAAAATCTGAGTGTTTTGGTAGAGCTGAGCACTGACCTTGCACACACACAAGCATTCTTGCAGTGACCCACACCATAGCTGCTAAAGCTGTCAAGTTGAAATCTTTATACCCTTTAACAACAGAAGTTCTTCCAGGAATTTCTTTTACAATTAGATGCAGTGGTATACACATATGATCCTAGCTGTTCATGGGGCTGAGGCAGGAGGATTGCAAGTTGAAGGCAGCCTTGGCTCCATAATGAGACCATCCCAGAAGGGAGCAGTGCAAAGCCCTGGATTCAAACTCCAGTACTGTCCCTCCAATGCTCCAGTACTGGAATCCAATACTGGATTCCCTCCAATACTGGAGGGGAAAAAAAAGGCAAGAAATTTCTCTTACAGTAACGCTTAGATAACCATGTAGACTTGTGTGTAAGATAGTTAAGCCAAGTGTAATGGCACACACCTGTAATCCCAGCACTTGGAAGGCTGAGGCAGGAGGATCGCTCTGAGTTTGAGGCCCACCTAGGCTATATAGGGAGTTCAAGGCAAGGCTGAACTACATAGCAAAAACTTGTGTCGAAAACACCAAATAAAAAAAAGTTGGAGATGCCCACCCAAATTTCTTTATAGACGCTGGAATAGTAAGAGATAGATATACCAATGTGGAAATATCACCCACAAAATTATTAATTTAAAACACTAAGAAAGTGGGATGTGATGGCACATACCTATAATTCGAGCACTTGAGAGGCTGAGGCAGGAATATCACTGTGAGTTTCAAACCAGCCTGGGTTACATAGTGAGATCCTGTTCAAAAAACATAAAAAATAAATAAGTAAAACATTAAAAAGTATAATATAAGCCCAGCATGGTGGTACATGCATATAACCCCAGCACTTGGGAGGCTGAAGCAGGAGTTGAAGGCCAGCCTGGACTACATAGCAAGTGCAAGGCCAGTTCAAAGGCTGTGTCACAAAATGAAAAAAATGGAATATATGACACATAGATTACTTTATACTGTGTATGTATAAATTGAGAGGTGGAAGAATATGCAAGAAACAATTTAAAGTGTTTAGTGAGTGAGCTGAGAGAAACAATCTATATCTCAGTTTCTATGCCATTTGATTTTTTTACAACGAATGTGTGCCACACCAATTGTCCAACACGTTAAGTCTAGAAAACAGGCATGGTAAGCCCGTGGTCTCTCTGCTTGCACCTCAGATCCTACGATGCTCACAGACATGATGAAGGGGAACGTCACCAATGTCCTCCCCATGATTCTCATTGGTGGATGGATCAACATGACCTTCTCAGGCTTTGTCACAAGTAAGTTGCAGCCAGCAGTGCTCATCTGCGCCTGGCCCTGTGTCCCCACTTGGAGAACCCTGTGCTATGGAGAGGATGTCACAGGCTTAGGTTTCCTATGGAAACTGACAATAGTCTCTAAATGTATTATTATGTTATGATTTTATGGCTCCTGTTTTAAACTGACTCTTAAATTCAAAACGTCAATGCTTTTTAACATTTATAATTTTTATTAGGAATATTTACAGTTGATAATTACATTATTATGGGGAAATAGTACATATACAAATGTGTCTCAATTTTTTTTTCACTTCTCCTCCATTCTGTTTTCTACAAAAAAATTTTTGCTAGCTAGGCATGGTAATGCATGCATGTAATCCCAGCATTTGGTAGGCTGAGGCAGGAGGGTCACTGTGGGTTTCAAGCCAGCCTGAGCTATGTAGTGCAACCTGCCTCAGAACACACACACAAAAAATGTATTTTTTTGTACCAGCATCAGATATATTATTTTTAAGTCCTTACCAAGTTAATTATCATAAACACAGATTAATGGCCAGGGTAGAGGCCAGATAATACAGAGAACACATAAGACAATTATACCAATGCAAGGTACACTTATATGCATTGGCCATGCTGGGTTACAATAACTTCTGTTTTTTCCTGTTGCCTGCATTTCATTTTGCGCTTTATTTATATATTGAGTTTCTCATTAAAAAAAGTAGGTGATATTTAAACTTGTGTCTGACACTTTTTTACTAATAGAGACTCAAATGAGTGACTTCCCAATTTGCCTATACAGCTGCATGTGATATTCTAGTGAAGAACAAAGGGAAACATGCTTTTATTGTGGTTATTTCATTTGCTGAATGTTGAGATGAATTTTCTGTGTTTATTTACAAGGTGATTAAATTTTAAGCAGTTTCATTTCTTAGTGATAAAATTCTTTCATATATATAGTTCACTTTTGATTTAATAGCTAGATAAGTACAAATTTTTTCCACATTTTACATCACAGCTCAAATTGAGTCTCCGGGGGCCAGGGAGATAGCTCAGTGGAATAAGTGCTTGCCTGGCAAGCACAGGGTCCTGAGTTCAATGCCCAGTACTGGGGAAAAAAAAAAAATCAAATTGAGTCGCTGCTTTAGCAATCTAGGAACTGGTATTATTCAAGGGAATGAAAGCATAATGACATTTGACTTTCTTCAAAAATTGCCTCAGATTTCCTTGTGGAAATCATTTTCCAAGGCCCATATGGCACGGAGTTCCCACCTTCCCTGGGAAAGGATCTGCATTCACACTTGCACTGTGCTAAGAGTAGAACAGCTCGGCGCGCTTGTGAACATTTGCTTTCTCTCTGCAGCCAAGGTCCCATTTCCACTGACGCTGCGCTTTAAGCCCATGCTGCAGCAGGGAATCGAGCTACTCACGTTAGATGCATCCTGGTAAGAACTTTCTATGTTCAACATTTCCAGCCTGCATTTTCACTGACGTAGTTCTTTAGAGATTTATTTTATTGAAACTATTTAAAATAATGTTACTGGGCTGGCAAGATGGCTCAGTGGTCTGAAGCACCTGCTAAGAAAGCTTAGGCAACCTTAGGGACCGTGGTTCGATCCCCAGTACCACATGCTGCGCCAGCCCCACCCCCAGGGCAGGCTGAGCCGGCCACAATAATAAATAAATAAATAAATAAGTAATGTTGCTGACTTTGTGCAGCTTTTCCATGAGTCTTGCCAAAGGAGTTTGCTATCCCCTTTCTTAGGCATAGCAGTACAAGGGTGAATGTGCTAGCCTCTCAGAAGTAGCATTAAGCCAAGAACTCCAGCCAGCTTCTGGGCACAGTGGCACATGCCTGTAGTCCCAGCACTCTGGGAGACTGACGCAGGAAGAATGGCAAATTCAGGCCAGTCAGAATGATTCATCAAGAAATCAGTCTGGGGATGTAGCTCGGTACTAAGGCCGTGGGTTCAGTCCTCAATACAGAGAAGACAAAGTGGGAATTTGTTGTGGCTCACACTCATGGAGGTTTTAGTCCACAGCTGTGGCCCCATTGCTTTGGGCTGAGGTAAGGCAGATGGTCACAACATATGATGAAGCAAGCATTCACATCATGGTTAGGGTATGAAAAAGGGAAGGGACAGAAGAGGGCCCCACAGGCCTTCCCAGGCATTACAATCTCTACCTCCTATTAGGCTCTACCTCCTGAAGGCTCTGCCATCTTCCTTGAGTGCCACAGGCTAGGCACCAAGCTTGAACACATGGAATTTTGGTGGGATACCCACATCTAAACTATAGAAATCTTTTTGGGTTTTTTTTCCTAAGATGTATTAGTTTCCACTAACATTACTATTCCAGGATTTTCCACGTATTACTTCGTCTTCATAGCAAACCTATTATACCATTGAAGAATTGGTATTTGACCAGATATAAGGCTGTCTACAGTCCGCTCTTCAGACTTACTTCCACTTTCTCTTTGTTTAATAGCAGAGTAATAAGGCCTAAAACCCAAACACTCTTGGGAAACACTGCTGTGGCACCTACAGCACAGTAATGCTGGCTCAGGTGGTCTCCAGGCTGTCCATGCTTTCTCAAAGACTGGCCTAGAAAGGAACCTCACAAGAAGAGGAGGGTGGACAGTGGGGTCACCAGTGGTGGTTTTGGATCACTTGGATTAGGAGAGCCATTTCTCATTCTGTGGTAGGAACAGGTCAGGTGCTAGGCTGAAAAAACTGTATTTTTTAGGAGCATCATGATTGTGTGTAAATATAACCTCCCAAGCCGCATTTAGGCTAAGGCAGATCTTCATGGGTTGGAGGAAAGCTTTTGTTTCCTCTCAGCACAAGGGCAGGTCTGTGGCTGCCACACTCACGTCCACAGAGTAGGGCCTGGAGTCTGAGAAGACAGTTCCTGCTGCAGACAGATCTGCAGCCCGCTGAAGCAGCCAAAATAGACTTCTGCTGTTACGTGACCTCACTTTGTGGAATCTTTCCAAGTATATATCATTTTCCTCATTCCTTCTAATTTTTATTATATGCAAGCATAATTTATGGGGGATGGGTAGGAAACTGCCAGTAGAGGGCTGCGTGATAAAACTCAAAACTTGGAACACTTTCCCAGTAATTGTCATCTTCAGCTTTGCAAATACTTGCTTAAGTCTGCCTCTTAGCCTTTCTTCTAAGCGTGGAACACAGGAACACACCAGCACTTGTCATTTCCTCTAGAGAATGGATGCCACAGCCAGAGCTGTGTCTCCCTCACAGGGTACTTGCCTGGCATGTGCACAATCCTGCATTCTAGCCCAGCTGGGGGTGGGCGTGGGGGTTCCAAGCAGGCAGTTTTAATTTATATTTCTTTTTTAAATACATTCTACCTTTGTAGTGGTAAGACTATCTTAACAGCTTATATGTCTTTGACTGGATGTTAGCTGAATATAGCCTATGCCAAACAACTTTGGTGGTACAAAAAGTGCAAATTATGATCTATCAATACTGTTTCATTTTGCTTTGCTAGGGTGAGTTCTGCATCCTGGTACTTCCTCAATGTATTTGGGCTCCGGAGCATTTACTCTCTGATTTTAGGCCAAGATAATGGTAAGAACATCTGCTATAAGAAGTCAATACTTCAATAATTGAGCCATCCATGCTAGGGCAAGAAAAATAATGGGGTCATGCCATCAGAATAGTACAACACAGTGCTTTCTTCCTTAAATATCTGAGGTTTTTTGAAAGTGGCGTAAAAATTCAGCACTCAAGATCTGAAATTTCCCCAGCAGTTACTGAGACAGTACAGTATTTGGCTGCCCAAAGTGAGACACCTTCCCTGAGGAAGGGACCGTGTCAGCTGTGTCAGCCTGAGGTCTGAAGGAGAGCCAGCTGAGTCACCTGGCTGCTCTGGCAGGGACCTCAGACATGCTGACCTCTGTTCTTGGCTTTGCTCTTCTGCGGGCTGTTTGGAGCAGGTGAGGTAGAATGTACAGAATAGACCTGCTGCACCATCTGTGTATAGAAGTTGCTTGATACGTAGTGGCCGCTGTTCTGGCTATTGAAAGTTGGAGTGAAGTTCAGGGCTTTCTTTAGTCACCTGTCCTCCAGCTGTGGTCAGCTCATTTTCAGGCTGAGGAAAGTGACTTACACAGTCACATAGCCAGTGGAGGACAGGCCCAGGGAGTGGGCATGAGCATCGGTGCATGCTGTCCTTTGCAGGCACTAGGTTTGTAAGCCCAGCGCTCACGCAGCTGTGTCTCACCTGCAGCTGCTGACCAGTCCCGAGTTATGCAGGAGCAGATGACAGGAGCTGCCATGGCCATGCCTGCGGACACCAACAAAGCTTTCAAGGTATGCTCTCCTGCTTGCCCTGCAGGGCTGCAGTGGGCCTGCAGGGTGTTATAGTTACAGTGTCCTCTTTCACCTATGCTTTTATTCTCTAGTTTCCTACACAGACAACTGCAGTCCAAAAATATCTCATGGAAAATGCCAAAAATAAGCAATAAGTTAAAAGTTGTCCACTGTTCTGAGTGGTGTTGTTCTGCTCTATCCCAGCCAGGACATGCGTCATCACTTGGTCAGGGAACCTATGCTGCACATTACCTGCCTCGTGCAGGGTGAAGAAGAGACCATATTTGTGTAATGTTCGTGACAGTGCTGTCCTAGCCTTGTTCTTGTGCATTACTGATCTTTGTTAATCATCCTGTGAGAAACAGAAATTAAACGTTATTGTAGGTGGACATGCAGGGAGAACATATGTATAGCATTGGGTGGTGTCCTACAGATATAGGCGTACACCCACAAGTGAAGACCGGGGGCACTGCAGTGCTTTAGAGATTTCTGTGCAGGGCCTGATGGTGCACCCAGCTGAGGCAAGAGAGTCACCAATTTGAGGCCACCCTGAGCAACTTCAGGAAACTCTTAAAATTTTAAAATGGCTGGTGCTGTTGCTCACTGGTGGAGCACTTACGCACCATGGGGAGGCCCTGGATTCAACTGCCAGTACTAGAGAAAAAGAAGTGCAAAAATGGGTGTCCTAGCTTCCTACATGCCTATACTACTAGTTACTGAAGAGGCTGAGGCAGGAGCTTCACCTGAGTGCAGGAGCACAAGGCCAACTTAGGCTACAAACTGAGACTCCATCTCACATGGGAGAGAGGGAGATGCTGAAGGTGTGCGATGGGTCTATCATTTAGATATTTGTTTTGTTTTGTTTTGAGATGGCCTTGATAAGCAGTTCAGGCTGGCCTTGAACTCAATATATAGCTAAGGTTGGCCTTGAACTTGGAGCTATCTTTGTACCTCAGCCTCCCAAATACTGGAGTTAGAGGTATGCATCACCATACCTGGTTTTTCTTTATTCTTGTATTATTGGGAAGTTCGTTCTTTC
>PVKN010002777.1:0-40489 GCA_004027915.1 Capromys pilorides
GGGGGGAAGCAGAGGCTCCCAGCTATCTTCCCCCCAGCAAACTTGCCACCTCCTACCTCTCGACTCCTTCACCTTTGTCTCCACAGGAGCCTCCCTCATACCAGCCTGGCTAGAAGCAGATGGAGGGGAGGAGCTGCAACCCCCTCTACACACATGGGAGCCTCCCCCAGCCCCTGCTCCTTCAGGCTTTGCTCTGCAGCTGGGGAGGTGTGTCCTTAAGCCTGGGCTGGTGGGTGGGTGACAGCAGCGAGCCTCACAGGGATGAATGGAACCTGGGACTTCGGAAAGCGGCCTCTCTTGTTGGAGGCTGGCTGAAGTCAGAAAGCTAAATCAAAACTGTGGATAAACTTACTTCTTTCTCACTCCTCGCTCTCCTCCTCTTCAGCATCCTTTAACCAGGCCTCACCCTCCTCCATATGTCACTAGCAGATCCGTTATGCTGAGGGGGTTGCACCCCTCACCAACTCTGTAGTCTCTGGCACAGTTGAGGCCTCCTCTGCAGAGTGCTCAGCGTGGGGGTTACACACTCAGATCAGCCATTGCGGGCCAGGCTAGAGGCCCCACGGGAAGCTCTGGAAGCCTGCTGTACCAGCAGCTTTGGCTGAGAGGCAGGAGCTCCGGTTTCACAATCTGGGGGTGTCACCAACTCTGTGCTGTGTCAGTTTACAACACAGCTCCTTCATTGGTGTCCTGGGAATGGAAATATTAACCTGTCTATTTTATAGGGATCATGTGAGAAGAATGAGGTTGCACATGGCAGGACGCACTTCTGACGTTTAGTTTATCGAGTCTCTCCCTGCATTCTACTTGCCACCCTCCACTTTTAGCAGGTCACCAGGTTTTAAAACTCCTAACTTCAACGATCTTAGCTAGGGCAGGATTTTGGTGGGGCAGAAATCAGGCTGTGTATCTGGTGACAGTTTCAGACTGAATAAGGTGACTTCAGGGAAGGGAAGGGACCCCTCGTGAGAAGCATCGCGGATGCAAGAGTGTCCTGAAGCAGAAATGAACAGAGCTTGGCGAGTCTCACAAGTGAGCAGCCAGACAAACCCCCCCCCCCACAGACAGAGGAAGGAGGGACACTGTGCAAGGGCTCCTGGCTTGGCAAGACAGCCACGTTCACAGTGGCACCCAATTGGACAGCCAGGGCTTTTGAAGGCCACTGGGAGCCTGGACGCTGAGAAAGGCTGCAGGAACAACACCAGCAAGGTCAGCTCCGGGTCTCCATGCCCCACAAAAAGGTAAGGGTCCTTTTGATATCCAAGACGCAAACCTAGGGTGGGGTGAAAGAACCCCAGCACTGTTAGGCACATAGGGGTTCAAGATTAGAATCACACTGATTGAAAGACAATCAAGAATAAGGCTGTCTGTTCAGTGCCCAAGTTTGTGGACCAGCATTCACATCCACTGCACACAGATTCTGAAGTTTAAAGAGTGTGCAGTGCCACAGACATGTATGACATGATAACTAATTACCTAATTATTTTGGCATAAAGACACTTGGCAGGAGAGGAATAGGGAAGGTTCAGCAAGGGTAGGTCTTGGGTGGAGCTCTTTAGAGATGGTGCCCACTTATAATAGAGTTGATTTGGCATGGAGGGGAAAAGGGCAGAGGGGCCACAGGGGCCCTGGGTTTGACTGCTTTAGAGAAACCACTTCTGCACACATGGCTTTTCGGGGCTACTTCCCAGCACGTGGCAGCCTTACTTCCCTGAGTCCTTCCTCCCTTGAGGTTCCAGGGTTCAAGGCTCCAGAAACACCAAGTGCAAGCATGGAGCTGTGCTGGGCCTGTGCCTAGAAAGGCTACTCCTCGGCCTCCTCAGTGTTTTTGGGTACGGCACTTCAGTCCTGGGAAGAAGAAAGGAAGAGAAGGGATAGAGTGTGTCCTTGAGCCCTGAAACCTGAGCCAAGTCTGGCTTAACTAAATGCAGCTTTCAGGAGGGAGCCAAACTTTCCCAGGCTTCAGCTTCCTCTGAAGTACAGAGGGAGAGAGAGGCTGCTGGGGCCGACTTCCCTGGTGACCTCCCTAGGTGTTCCCTCACTGGCTGGGATGAGGGCCCCAGTTCCTGAATCAGAAACAGAGCCTGCAACCATCTCCTTTTAGTAAAAAAGAAACTCAGGCCCTGATGGTGATTTGGGAATGAATTTTAATTGTAGACAATGACTGGAGGCTCCTCACCTGCCTTCTAACTTCAGGACAAGAGTTCCAGAGAGGCAACCCCCACTGCCCAAGCAGGATGCAAGGCCAGCAGCCGGGGGTCTGGAACAGAGTGGAGGGCATGATATGAACTTGGAGAAACGAGCCTGGGCAGCACTGTGGGCACACCATACGTCACATGCTATTGCTTTGCTTTAAACATCATCCCACTTTAAGGAAGGTAACTGGGGAGAAAAGAAAGAGAAGAGGTGATGTGCAAGCAGGCACACTCCTCTGGGGTGTGTAAAACACGAATACTTTACCCCAACTGATCTTTGCTGTAAGTTAATGTTAAGTAACAGCAGTGTCTACGGAGCAGGCCCTCTGAATAGAACGAGAGACATACATAGCTCTCCCGGCTACCCCCATGAACCAAGAACTTTGCTTTCTCCACAGTGGAGATGGCCTTGTGACAAGAAAGGTCTATTCAGAAAGGAGACAAATACCATGAGGGGGCTGGGCTAGGAGTCATAGGTACTATAGCAGGCAGCAGCTGGACATGAACTTTGCTGCTTTCATAGTTTTGCTAAGGAGCTGACTTGGCATTCATTGAGATGGTCAGACTCTAACCAGGGAAATGGGAGTATGCTTGGTATCATCAATACTATTTCCCTGAAGCCCCTCACTCCCATTCATTCCAGCGAGGAATCTGAGAAGGCCACAGAAGTATGGGCAGTGTGACAAAATGATCCCCACCATCCTTCCTCTCTGCTGCAACCCCTCTCCAAAATACTTTTTGATTTTAGGCTAGTTTCCATGGCAACTCAAGTCAGCATCAGCTAGAAGGTTGCCGTGGTGATTTAACTTGGCTCTGTGTCCATAGCTGAGGGCCCTGCACCTTGGCTGGAAGCAAGGCTTACAGGAAATCAAGCAATGGGAGGACTGAGGCCAGCACTTGCTGAGGGACACTTGGGGCCAGGGCTGGCCACCTGCCAGGCCTAACAGGGAGGTCTCAGAGCAGCGATCAACCTAGTCTCCAACATGGCTGAGCAATGTCATCTCAGGCTCTTCCTGTCTCTCAGTTCTTCCCCCCTAGTTACTGATTCAGTGTCCCTTCCCATGATGCACTTCTCCATGACTACTTCATCTAGGCCTTGCCCTGCTATCCTGTTTGAACCCTTCTAAAAATCCTTCCCTACTCACATGGTTCCAGCAACCTGACTTACCCACATCCTCTTGGTATGTTCAGACTTAGTTAACACAGTATTGACAACCCTTGGGCAATATTTCATGTCTCAGCTCTAGGTAGGGCTAGCATTCAACTCCTGTGCCCCTTAATATGTGCCATGGCTACATCTGTTCTCACTGTTCAATGCCTGCCTCTCCTGCTGTCAGTGCTCTGGGTCTTGAACACCTGTGTCCTTTATCCCCAGGAGGTTAGAGACTTCTACAGGCAAAGTCATTTTTTGCTTTGAATTTCTATATGAAGCTCAGCAGCAGACACGGAGGGTGGTGTATTGGTCAGTCTCTCATCACACCGACCAAATACCTGGCACACAGCGTGGAAAGGGCTTATCCTGGTTCATCATTTCAGAAGTTTCAGTCCATAATCAGCTGGCTTCAAGGTGGAAGGGCATGGTGGAGGGCAAATGTTCAGCTTCAGTGGCCAAGACATGGAGAGTTAAGAAGAGCCAGAGAGAAAGGAGATAAGGACAAGAATATGCCCTTCCATGTTGGACCCCCAGTGACTAGCTTCCTTCAGTCAAACCCCACCTCCATGACCTAGTTCATTATTTCCTGAAGCCCCTCCTCCAAACACCTGAGCCTCTTGGGGGGATGTTTTTGATCCAAACCTGCCTGAATCTCCCCTTGTCAATGCTCTGGATCTTGAACTCTTGTGTCCTTTCCCCCTGCCAGGGTGAGCTCTCTGCAGGCAGGATCTGCTTTTTACTTTAATTTCTACATATAGAACTTGGCCAAGGAGGAAGAGGGCTGGGAAGTAAAGAGTGGCCAATAACGGGAGTGACTGACAGTAATGGGCTTGCCACTCTCAGTGATGACAAAGAGGAGACAGGCAGGAAACCAAAGCTCACTGTCAGGGAGGTAAGGAGAACTGAGACTTCTACTTCAGCCATTTCCTGTCTCTGAATCTTCTATGCCTTGTCCTTCCCTCCCTTTTACCCTCCCATTTCACCTCTCCAGGTACTGCGCCAAGAGAAAAGAGCAGAAATGAAATCCCATGACCACCCCTTACACATGTACCCTCACTCTGCTCATATCTGACACAGCCCATCTGTGGGGCGCTGCCTGCCCATGTGCGGGAGCCTTGGACTTGAATCTTAAAAGCAATCCATCAAAGGCAAGGAGACATTCTTACTGCGCTCTGAAATAAATTTTCAAAACTTTTATTGCATTCTCACTGTCTAAAACAATGCATTCATTAAAAAACAGTGAGAGTGTAAGATTAAGCTCACTTTTTTTTCCTCTTTTTTTTTTTTTTAGGTCTGTGAAAAGTGTTATGTTTAAAATTAACAGCTGTGCTTTTTTCAAGACTGGAGCCATGCTTTGCTTTAGTCCTATTTATCCACTGGCTCGTGGGCTGAGTCCTCGTTTGGCAGCTGATAAGCACTCAATGTTGCTTTAATTCTGCTCTGAGACCCCACCAGACTATGTTATCTGAAGGGCAAATGTGCTAGGCATTTGTAGGGTGTCTCCCAGAGCCCAGGCTGTGCTGTGGGTTTTGTGCAGCAGGCACACTAGGCCTGCCTTCCAGAACCATCTGTGTCCAGCTGCAACCAAGGGCCACAGGCTGCTACCTTTCTCTCTTGACCCCTGTCCTCACCTCCAGTACAAGGGATTGAATCCAGGACCTTCCCATAGAGCTATAGCTCAGCCTTTTGTATTCCTTTATTTTCAGATGGCATCTCATCAAGTCATAAGTTGCCTGAGCTGGGCTTGAATTTGCAGTCCTCCTGCCTCAGCTTCCCAAGTGCTGGGATTACAGGAGTGTGCCACCATGCCTGGCTGTTAGGTTCTTAAAGCACTGAGTGCCCCCTTGCAGACTGATCCCATTTCTGTGGCCTCTGGGCAGCCAACAGAACCCAATCATTAGGCCTATAGTGCCTGAGGTTCTGCTATTTAACAGTAGTAGAAACTTAGACACACAAGGACTTCCCCATGCCTTGGTTTCCTGGCCCATAAACTCGGAGTGACTATGACAGCGACCCCTATTGCTATAGTGGTCATGAGCACTGACTAAACTATATGCATAAGACACACAGATCAATGCTGGCACAAAAGTCTGGGCAAATTGTCCTGACAACCAGTTCCCAGAGACCCTCTATGCTTGGAAAGAAGGTCCATTTAGCCCAAAGCTTTTCAAATTGCAGACTGCAACTGATTTGTGGATCATGAAATCAATTTAGTGGATTGAAACCAGCAATTAAAAAACAATAGACCACATACAAAAAATAAACAAAAGCGAGTACATTCTACACAGTATTGTTCCATAACACTTTGGATCAGCATGTATGTGTGCTGCGTTTCTGGAAATGTGTTTCTGACTGGGGGTCAAGGTTAGAAAAAAGTTTTAGATACACTGCAGAAGGCTATTATCAGGTAGTGACAGCCTGGTGTTGGGAGTTCTTGATTTTGTCCTGTTGGGAAAGGGGGGCTGACCACAGAGTAGGAATGCTTTGGCACCCTAAAGGGGAGAAAAAGGACACAGCTGAAGGGATGAAGCACAAAAGAGGCTACAAAGTGGAGGATTCAAGGATGGCCCAGGCAGTCTTGTATTTCTCAGGGTTTTATGTTAAGCAGGCCTGCTTTTTATGGAGAAGTGGAGAAAAGTTTTACCTCAAGGTAGCCTGAGATGACTCACCAGAGATAAAGGCCAGCATCCATACTGTGACCAGTGACATGGTTCCCCATGGGAACTCCCAGACAAGGGCGCCTTTGTGGCCAGGTCTGCTGACCAGATAGCTGGAGAGTTAGTGATGAACACACAGCACCTGCATACAGAGACCACTGCTTGTTCCCAGGCTGCCCACGGGCCTGTGTCTGCCAATGACATCACGGAATTTTTGTATACATGATTCCATCTGTCCTCCCAACAGCTCCCTGAGCAAGAAAGGGTAGAGCAAACATTATCCTCTACCTAAAAGAGGTGAGTAAACATAGGGGGGTAAAATGATCTGCTCAAGGGAACAGAGAAACACTTGGCTCAGGCCACCATCATCTGCACCAGCCCAGAAATTCCATTTGCCCACCTAACCTGTGCCATGCCCATGTAGGTGGGCTGCAGCAGGAGATAGGTTAAGGGGAGAGAGGCTGTCAGCTTTGAAGTGGGGCACTTTTACCATCTGGGGTTCCTCAGTTGAGCCTATCAAAGAAGGTAGAGAGAGGAGTACATGCCAACACGGTGAGATAAGATGTGGAGATCCACCACGGGTTGCAGCTTGGGAAGATAATAACCTCCCTGAAAGCAGGGACAGTTTCTAGCATGGTTCTGTGCTCTGCTTTATCTAATGGAGTGAACAAAGTAGATCATTTGGAGGTCAGCTTCAGCTCTTATAACTGGACTCAGTTGGGGCAGTTGCCCTGCCAGCAAATGCTGTGTACTCACCTTGCCTGTGAGGCCGCAGGTGGGACGGCTGCTGTAGCTATCACCATCACTGCGATCTCCAAATCCATCACCACAGCCTTCACGAAGGCCTTCAGTATATTCTCCACCAAGTCACATTTCCAAAATCATTATCACCATCACCGCATCATGGGTGCCACCTGCCCCATCACTGCCACATTCACCAAGACCATCACCATTGTCTCTACTACTGTCACCAAAATATCACCATCACCTCTACCACCATGGCTATCACCATCACTAGCAAAACTCTACCACCACCCCTCCATCTTCCCAGCCCCATGATATATCTATCATTCTGAGCTTAGGAAACTTCTTTTATTCCCCTCAAATACCTGAGGTCAAACCCACCTGTGACTGGCTAACTCCTGCTCAGCCACAGGGCCCTAGCTGAAGGCTCCCTCCTGGGACGAGCCTTCCCTAGCTAGCCCCTGTCATCTACATCAGTGCCCTGCCTACTTTTCCTGCACAGAACGTACCCAATGTAAACTAAGCAGTCTTTGTGTGATTATTTGCTTAAAGCCACTCCCTAAAAAACTGTGAGTTCCAAGAGATAAAGACTGGGGTTGTTTTGTCCACTGCTGCAGCCTCAAAGACTAAAGCAATGCCTGGCGAGCAGCGGGGGCCCAGCCTAGGCTGAAGGTGAACCACTGAGTCTTTGCAGGGCTCCTCAGCGCAGTGCCACATGGTGTCTGCAGCCCTAGCTTGGGACAATGCCTCTCCTTTCCTTACCCCAGAGCTAGCCATACTGAAGCAATGACCTTGCACTTTCCTGCAAAGTCACACCCAGTCCTGTTGTCAGCATAGGGCTCTGTTCAAGAGAGGAGTTAGGAAAAGGAATCAAGGGCCAGCAGCAGCCTTAAGCCAGCAGTGCAGAGGATAAGGATGTGGTTCAGGAGCAGACAGCGTGACTGGACTGTAGGAGGAAAACAACGCTGGAGTCCAGGGAACTCCAGGTGATCCTGAGCAACATCCTGATCCCCTCTGGCTTCGGTTCCCTCATCTGCAATGAGAAGGGTTTGCACTTTGCTCTTGGATCCTGCTGGCTGTGACACCAGAATGCTGTGGCTTGTCTGACTCAAGGGCAATTGCCCATGAGCTAGGGGGATTCAGACTCGTGTGGATGGAGAGGAGTCTCCTGACCTCACTGGGGAGCCTGGCTTCCCTTAGAGAAGTTGGGTACCCTCCCTCTACGCACAGCTCTCCTCTCATTTTTAAATTCTTTTCAGAGGAATCTGACAAGGAACAGACAAGAGGACGGCTTCCTGCTGGCTCTGCACTGGAGCCCAGAGGGAGCCCCGTGTTACTTTGCCTCTGAGAACCCCAAGTGCTCGAAATCACAGGGTAAGAGGGGGCAAGAATGAGAAAAGGAAGCCCCTGCCCAGGAGAAAGTCGAGCAGTCAACAGCCTGCCCCACTTGTCCATTCTTATCAGGCTAGGGGAAGGCGGCTTCCTCTAGGCAGACCTTGAGCCAAGGGAGGGAGAGCCCCAGGGATGGCACGGAGGGAGCTGTTCTGGCCTCCTCTCCATCATTCCCAGCCCTCGTTGGCCATAACGGCAAGCTCTTAAGGGCCGGCCTGTGTCCTCTCTGCTGCCACCACCATTTTCTCCCCATCTCGCCTCTGGATAGAAAGGACAGTTGCTGTGCCACCCTCACAAACCATCCCCCATCCCATCTGTTTTTTTTCTTTTAGACTTCTGTCTCCTACTTAGAGAGTTGCTTAAGATAATGTATGGCTTTAAAAACATTTTTGTAAGGAGGGAGGCAAGAGTGAAGTGGGGACAGTTCCCTTTCCAGTGATGTCTGGCTCAGACTGATGCTAGTGTCAGTTTGTATTCCCTGAACACATGGGAGCCAAGGAACAAGAGAGAGGCGGAGATGGAGAAGATGTATCCTCCAGTGCCCTCCCCGGGCAGATCACAGGAGGCATCTGAAAGCCATGTGTCTGGAAGATGTGGGATTCCGGAGCCCTCTCTCCCCACACAGGACTTCCCTGCCTATTCCCTGGGAGCTCCCTGAAAGTGGGTGAATTGTCAGCAACAAAGCACTTCTTTTACTTCCTTTGCATCTAAGTTCAGATCTTCAAAAGGTGTTTTTTTGTTATTTTGTTTTGTTTTGTTATTGTTGTTGTTGTTTGCAGAACCAGGGATCGAACTCAGGACCTTGCACTTGCCAGGCAGGCACTTGTGCCCCTAAGCTATCTCCTCAGGCCCTAGATCATCAAAAGGGATACTAGTCATAATCAAGAGCAACCAGGAGTTGGAAAAGGAAAATTAGGAACATTGGTATCCCATAATCTCATGAGGAATAGCTCAAGACAGATGGAAATCTTTTAGATCTTTATATGAGCCAGGATAATGGAGAGATGAGTGCATTTGCAATATTGATAGCAAAATCCAAAAGGCAGCAGGCTGGCTGGCAACCTGGGAGTGGTCGAGTGGCAGTGACAATGCCAGCCTCTCAGTGAGTATTCTCAAACAATGTGACTGAGAAAAGGAGTTTGGGGCACTGTGACCTCAAGCTCTCCCTGTTTTCTCAGCCAGCAGACACTGTGGGGATCCAGCTCCTCTTAGGAGGGGTCTTTACCTGCCTGACCACCTGCCCATGCTCTTGCCCTTCACCTCCAGAGAGAGCCAGAGATGGCACCAGGAGAGAAGGAGGCTTACTGAGCTCATTCTGCACCTGGTAGCTTCCTATTCTTGGTGCTTGCAAGGAGCAGGGACAGAGGCAGAGGGTGGCCCTCATCTCACTTCAGCCTAGGCATCTGATTTTTACACCAGCAGCTGGGCTTCTGGCAGTGGGGGCCTGGAACCGCCAAAGTTGGAGGCACAATAAGAGTGGCTGTGCCCAGACAAAAATCTGTGGTGCTGGCCCCAGAAGGGAGGCATGAAATGGGGAATGCCAAGCACGGCAGAGGAGTGGCCGAGCCAGGGAGAGGAGCTGCCCAGAGGATTTCCTGAGCTTGGCAAAGGGAGAAGCCTGGGAGAGTGGCGTGAGCCTCAGAGAGGAGCAGGCTGAGAAGGAAGAGCATGGGTGGGAGGAGGCCAGGGCTGCTCAATCAAATGCAGATGGAAGGCAGACAGCACGCACCCTGCCATGTCTAATTTCTGTGTTTGCAGCTTGGGCGGTGTCTGGAAAGGAACTGGCATTGTGGGGGAGACACAGACAGGGCCTGACACGCAAGTCACCTGGTAAATGAGGATGTGAGGAGAAAACATAACAGAGGCAGAGCCCAAAGACAGGAAAGGAGAAGCAGGGGCCTATGGGAGATGTCCGCCTGCTGGCAGAGGAAGAAGGAAAGGGTTAGTGGGCTGGTGGCAAACAGGCAGGCTGAGGGCAGCAAGGGCTTGGGAGCAAGAGTCTGGGAGAATACGAGACTCTTTAGACAGGCTGGAGGCTGCTGCGCCCAGGCACACAGGAGCTCCCGAAACAAACCCGTGTGTCTCTGAACAGCGGACTTCCTGAGGACAGGGGCCATGTCTCCTTTCTTTACAACCCCATATGGCAGGAAGGGTAGACAGCAATAAAATAACAGTACAAAACTTTCATGCACCATATTGGGTGTTTCTCAGTGTGTTGGGCACTGTGCTCAGTGCCTCGTATGCATTGCCTCATTTAATCATTTAATCGCAGCAATGCTTCCACCCCTTTTGCTAAGGATTGAATGCAGACACATGCACCCGCCTGCTGAGCTATACCCCTACAACACAGGTACTGTTTGATCCTCTTAAAAGATGAGGAAACTCCGAGAGGTTAACTGGCTCAGGGTCTCAAAGCTACTTAACACAGAACAAGGACTTTATCTGGGGCCTTCTGACCTTCTAGTCTATGCTCTTGGCCACTACAATCTGTGTCCCCACTCCTAAGATCCCAAGGGAATAAGGGCAATGACTTAGGCTGCTACAAACAGTTTGAGTTGAGAGGCTAAGAATTTTGTAGTTGTGATCCAGATATGATTTCAGAAGGAAATCCAATCTCTGCAGATGTGGGAAAGTGGCAGGAATCCAGCCCCTGTGCAGGCACAGGCTGGGCTCCTCCAGCTCAGAAGCAGGAGGGCAGGAGGGCAGGAGGTCCTTCCCCCAAGCCTAGTGCCCTACTCCAGCCCCATATTTCTAGGAAGTAGGGTCAGCACCAAGCCCACCTACCCGTTCCCCCAGAGAGCAGAATACCTTGGAAGGAGCTAGGATATCCTGGGCTCATTCTTCCTTAAGCTGTCCTCTCAACTGTGTGGTACTAGGCCATCAGGGTGAATTTCCTGCTTCAGCCCTGGGAAGAGCTTAGGAGGACCTCCAGGGAGATTGTTGGCCAATGGAAGGACAGAGAAGTCCAAGGCGAAAGCACGGTCAGGCTGGCATCTTTGTCCCTGCTCAGAAGTGGGGACATTGCCAGTTTTCATTCTAATCCAGACAGGAGCCAGGCCCTGGGCTGGGGCTGGGCAATGTACCTGAACTAAAAGCGCTGCTCTTTGCCAATTCTCCACACCTCACAACCTGTCCACTTTGTTTGAGACAGAGTCTTGCTGCAGTATTGCAGGCTGGCCTCCAACTCACAGTCCCCCTGCTTCAGTTCCCAAGTGCTGGAATTTCAGCCATGCACCACTATGTCTGACTCTATCCACTTTTTCAAAAAATACCATCTCAGTTGTTCACTTTCTGCCATCGATTAAATAAGCACCACAATGCCATATAACCTCCAAACCCCTGACTACACCAACTCTTTCTCCTCATGAGGGTTCAGCTGGAGTCTATTCCTCTGGGTCCTTGGCTGATCTCTAGGTAGAGGCGGCACAGTGCACAATGAGAGTCATACAGGACAGCAGTTAGGGAGGCAGGTGCATGAGATCAACTGTCTGCAAGGCACACCCAGAGCCCGTACCTCCTGGCTATGTGACACTGGCAAAGTTACTTCCTCACTGGTAAAATGGGAGCAAAAACAGAATCTTATTCTGTTGGTCTGGCAGGTCAGTGATTAGGAGTTTTTTGTTTGTTTCTGTTTTTGTTTTGGCTGGTCCAGACTGCCTTAAGAGTGGCTGTAGGGATTGAATTGCTATCCCCTGTGCCTGACTGGGATTGCCTGCGAAGGCGCTTAAACCACTGAGCTAACTGGAAAGCCCCCTGGCAGATAAGTGATTAATACATGTAAAGTGCTCAGAGCAATGCCTGACACATAATACATGTACAATGACAGACACTGGGCATGGTGGCACACACTTGTAATCCCAGCAGATTGTGAGTTCAAGGCCAGCTTGGGTTACATAGCAAGTTCAAGGACAGCCTGAGTTATAGTGAGTCCAAGGCCAGCAGCAACAGCAGCAGCAGCAGGAGCAGCTGGAGGCATATCCCAGTGCAAAGGCCCCTGTTTTAAGTCCCAGTATGATAAATAAATTATTGTAACTCTCAGATCTTCTACAAGGCTAACTTCTTACCTCACTGAAGCATTATAGCAAAATCTAACCTAGAAGTCAGGGGCTACCGTCAGTGGGAAAGTGAGAGGGAGAGTAAAAGGAAAGCCATACCCTGAAATGAGCAGGGGCTGATACATGCGGCATCTGCGGGCCTTTCTCACGCAGTGTCTCATCCAACCCTGCCAGGCCTGGAAGCTGCTGAGGTTAATCCCTATATTACCACCAAGAAGGCTGAGGCTCAGGCCGTTAAGTGGTTTATTCAGGATCAGGTAGTGAGTGGCAAATCCAGACTGCAGCCAGAATGGGTAAGAGGAACAACAGCTTATCCAAAGCTAACATTCCAGCCCCTACTCCTCCTGGCCATTCTAGTCATCTTTATTCAGGCCACCTTGGGGCACTTTCTTTGCATCTGGCTGGGAAGCCCCCTCCTGCAGCTCCCAGGCTCTGTTCTGTCCAGCACTAACCATGGCTCTGTGTTGGAATTCCTGTCTATGAGTCTACTTTCCACACTCGGCAGTGAGGGCTTAGGAGGCAGAGTCCCTCGCAAATAGTGCCCTGGAATGTTTGCAGAATGAAAGAGGAAGCTGATTTTATAGGCCTGGGTTTGCAGATCCCTGACAAAACTGGCTGAGGGTAAGTGTTCTCAGATACTGAGAGGCAAGGGGAGAGGAGACATGTAAGAACCCAGTGACAAAATGCAGGCACTTGAATCAAGCCCTGCTTGAATCTTAGCTTTACCATGAACTTGCTTTTGCCTTTGGGCAAGCTTCTTGGCATTCTTTAGGCTCCCTTAACTTTTCTCACATCTAAATTTTATGTAACAGTGGGGTTATCAACCACAGAACCGCATGATAGAGCCATTGTAGTCACTCAATAATATAAAATGTTCTCTTACAGTAAGTAATAGCTTCTTTGACCCCACCCACCCATGCTCCCCTGGTATGCGGGCCAGCTGGATTCTTGTTGGGACCCCTGTACTCCAGCAGCCAAAGACTTAACACCTGGCATAAGAGGAGGCCTCAGGAGTCCTACAGCTCTGCAGGGTTGCTAATATTTTGCCTGTGCTCCTTGATTAATATCATGAGAACAACATGGGCTTATGCAAGCAAAGCAACTAGCAAACAGCGGGCGGTCAATAAATGTTAGTCTGGGGCTGGGGAGATAGCTCAGTAGTCTAAGTGCCTGTCTGGAAAGCGCTAGGACCTGGGTTTGATCCCCGCTACCACATGCCATGTAGCCCCAGAACCCCAGGCACATTGTTCATGCCACCAAAACTAAGTGTGATGGAACATGCCTGTAATCCCAGCACTGGGGAGGCAGAGACAGGAGGATCACTACAAGTCTGAGCTTTGTAGTGAGCCCCTTATTTATTTAGTGTACCAAATAAATAAATTAAAAATAGATAAATAAAAATAAATGTTAGTCACTGTTGTTGCTGATTTCCGGGACTTCAGACAAGCCTAGTAACATGCAGTGGTCCTCCATAGAGCCTCAGGATAAAGGTACGTGACCTAGCTATAGATGCACAACCTCAAGTAGAATGATTTCTTCCAGCAAGCCCAAACTTTGCATCCAGGCACTTGGTGGCCCTGAAGAGACAGGCTATGCTGAAAGACCTCAGAAAGATAGGTATCAAGTAGGTTTCCCCACCTGTAAGGTGCCCTTGCAAGTGCCATCAGGAGCAGCACAGTCTGTTCTGCTTGCTAAGCAACAAGCAAGCCCACTGAGCTGGCAGAGTGGTAGGCAGCACAAGGACTGGGCCCTGCCCCAGCAGCTGAGGAGGCCCCCTTTATGGTCTCAGCCATTCACCATGGTTGAGAGTGGCAGCAGGACTGGCCTCTTGCATCTCTACTATGCACAGTCATTGCTTTCTTCCCCTCCCCCCACCCAGTGCTGCAGGGTGAAAGGAGGACATGCAGCAACCTCTGGACACTACGCCATCATC
Source organism: Capromys pilorides (assembly GCA_004027915.1). Taxonomy (NCBI): domain Eukaryota; kingdom Metazoa; phylum Chordata; class Mammalia; order Rodentia; family Capromyidae; genus Capromys; species Capromys pilorides. The sequence continues at coordinate 14,130 of PVKN010002777.1, forward strand.
AAGCCCCTATGGATGCAGTAAAACAAGAGGGCAGTGTCTGCACCCTGTAGCAACCCCTGAATTCTAGGATAATATCTTTTGGGGATGCCTACATTTCATAGTAAAACCAAGCCATATGGCAAAACATGCCGGTTCCTATAACAACAGAATCTCATAGCAACACTCAGGCATGGCAACTGGAACAGGTGTGGCATCCCAAAGGAACAGAGGCAATGAAGGCTCAGGCTTAGGGTGAGAGGCATCCTCTCTCCTTGTGGACCTTCTCACCTTTGGGGGCAGCCTGTTTCCTTCACTCCCCAAAGATCCATCTGCTCTGAGGGCTCCAAGCCAGCCAGTCCCCATCCTGTCCTCCTGCCCTCATTTGAACAAAGCTGGAAGACTGGAAATGCCTTCTCTCTAACCAAGCATTTGATCCCTTTAAATAGCTCTCAACTTTCCTGTTCCTTCAGGAAGGCTCCTTAGATTGAACAAGTAATTTAGGAGCTGGAATGTGGCCTCTATCCCACTGACCCTGCTGTAAAATTGCATATAGTTACAAAACTCTATTGTCTAGTTCCGAGTTGGCTTCATACTTCAGTGGGGCTGAGTGGAGTTTGGTTCATGCTTTGTGAGTCATGGGTCTGCTTCAGCAAAGCACTGAAGGGGCTAAGGCAGCAATGGACCAATCCCTGGACAGGGTATTCACAGCAGGGCCTCATCAGAGCTGCTGCTAATCGCAGAGACAACCTCAGAGTACAAGGCAGCCTCTTCTTGGATGCCTATGGGGACCTGCAGCAGCTGGAAGGATGATCTTCTCTCCAACAAAGGGATATGGAAGGGAGACACCCTAAGCAGGCTACACACATTAGTCAGCCACCTCTCCAAGAGGGGAGCAGACAGCTTTGGAGAATATTTGGGGGCAAACTCCTATTTCTCTCTTCCATTTAACTGTCTGCCCAGAGCCTACAGCAGCATCCCATGGCAGTATTCTCATCAGTCACGACCAACCTATCTTTCCGGCCTCATCTCATTCACCTCTTTTCCTACCTCTCCTCCAGCCAGGCGGTAGCTCTCAACACCCCACTATCAAGCCCCTCAATCACAACCTTTCTCTTCCAGTTCTTTTATTTGTGCCGCCAGAATCTCACCCTCCTGTGGAGCGCCCCTGCCCACCTGTGCACATGTGGTAGAGGAGACACAGGCCTGTGGACCACCTTTTTCTGCCACGTGCACAGCTGAGTGACCTCGCCCACCTCAGACACTCCTTAGTCCTCACAGCACATACCACATTCTGCCCAGTCCTAGAATGAGCACGGGCACTTTCCCTCCTCATCAGCCTATCTTCAACTAGAAAGTCAGCCCACAGCCTTGATCCCGGGAGCACAGTTTCCTGCCCACAGACTGCCTGGCAAATTGCTCCTAAAATGAAATCAAACAATGTTTGGAAGAGTTCTGAGGTTCCTGGAATCAGGACACGCTAGGAGTTAGGTTCAGATCCTGGTTCTGCTGCTCTTTTATTTTACTAGCTTTGTGTAGACTACATACATTTAAGCACTTCAGTTTCTTCATATGTAAGTTTCAGGATCACAGATTTTAGTATTAAGTGATTTATAATGCACCATAAGAAAAAAAATGTCTCTTCTGGACACCAAATGATTAGTAAATGTCATTATTAGTTGATTGTATACTTGAGCTTGTTCTTTGTTGGTTTTCCCTGGAAGAACAACTGGAAGTTGCTAGAGGCAACTGGAGTTTCAAGGCGACAGTCATCATGGAGCTGCTGGAGTCCTGGGCTTCCAGGCACTTTAGGGACTCTACAACAAGAGCGCATGGCCTCCTGCCTGGCACCCAGCTTCTCCAAAAGGAGAAGGCTCTATTTAGTAGATCACCAAGGGCAAAGGGAGCCCATGTCTTCCAAGTCAGCAATTCAGAGTGCTTTTCTGGGAAAAAAGCCAGGAGTCAAACCCCTACAACCTCTGCCTCAGGGTCTGTTTGGGGGAAGTTGTTCCACTATGCTCATATTTTACTCTTTTCAAATTGTCCAGCTTTTGCATAGACACACAGGCAGATCGACAGACAGACAGACAGACAGACACACACACACACACACACACACACACACACAGAGTCAAATGCACCTTTAGCATATGCATACGTGCTGAAAGTCAGTGAATGTGCAAGAGTTTATATACATCGATAGATGGAAACATGTAAACACAGGTTATCTACTGCATACTGTGTTCACACCCTGACACCTGACCCCACCCAGTTTGAAACCCAATGGGTTTATGCTGTGTCGTACAACCCATTAACCCAGTACCTCTCAGTCTTGCTCTCTTCACAGTCACTATGTCCCCAATGAGCACAAAGCTGAGCTTGCAACCTGGGCTTTCCATGGAAGTACTTGGAGCTGAGCCTAATAGTTCAGTGGACTAAGTACCTGCTTAGACAAGCACAAGGAGTGGGGTTCGATCCCTGGGACCACATGCCACAGGCCAGGGGCCGGTAAGATAGCTCAGTGGTCTAAAGCATCTACTCAGGCAACCTCAGGGACCATGGTTCAATTCCTGGCACCACATGCTGCGCCAGCCCCACCCCCAGGGCAGGCTGAGCCAGCCACAACATGAATAAATAAATAAAGTAAAAAAAAAAAAAAAAACATGCCACGCCAGCCCCACCTCTGGGTATGCTAAGCAGGTCACTGAGTCTGGGTGTGGTGGTGCATACCTATAATCTCAGCACTAGGGAGGCTGAAAACAGGAGGATCATTGAGTCCAAGCTACATAAAGTACATTAAAAAAAAAAAGACCAATGCCTAGACCAGACTACATAAACATCAATACCTCAAACAAACAACTCTCAGGACAGCTCTGGAATTCCATAGGGACCAGCAGTGAATGTATTTACAGCACACCAGGGCTTGACTCGGTCCTTATTCTTGTTTTGCATGTCCCCAAGCTGCAAGAGATAGTACCAGAGAAGCCCAGAGCAAGAGATGTTGCCCAGAAATTAGAAGTCATTATGGTGAACCGCCCACCCCAATGGCCCTGAAATGTATCATTGAGATGTCTAAAATAGACTCTGAAATGGCTCTGGCCAAGGCTCACCCTCTACTGATTCCTGGCTGCCTGGCTGAGGTTTGGCTGGAGCAGAGTTGGAAAAGACTAGTGTCAAACATGAAGTATATAGCAGTGTTGACCGTAAGATCCTGGAACATGCTGGAGTCCAAGTCTCCGTGGGTAACCGGGACAAGCAGCACCTTCTCCCCTTCCAACGCAGCACTAGACCAAGCTCAAGGAGTCTACAGGCTCTGGCGGGTTGGTCCTCATTCTCTCCTAACCAGAGCTTCCTACTCCATGCATTTTGTATCTCCACATGCCAGAGATAGAAAATTCTGGGGGAGAAGGTGGATATAAAAGTTGACAAGCTACCCCACTTACTCGGGCATAACACCATTATGGATAATCATGCTGGACACATTCCCGGTACAACTCTGTTCCTACCTCAGCTCCAATGAGGAAACAGAAACAGTTCCTGGGGCATCTTTCCCCTCTGTACTCTTATCTCTGCTGGTCAGAAGGAAGGAGAGACCTGGGTTCACTGAACAAGAGAGAACTGAAACCAAAAACTCTGTTTTCCTGCTTCCCAGGCCCTAGAACAGCCAGTTTGGGAGAAGGTACGAAGGTAGTGGGCTCACCAAGCCTTTGAGGGGCTCCTATTGGAGGGAGCTTGCTCATGCAAGGGGCATAGGCAGGGCCTGGCCCCCTGGCTCTTCCTGATCAGAGAGGGAGAAGGCTGCAGGCTCCTGGGACATCAAATGCATCTGGGTAATCCAAACAGGGTGTGGGGCGAGGTCAGCCAGCGCAAATGAGAAACATGTGGAGTCCACTGCCCCTCCACTGGCTGGCTAGCTCCTGGCTTCAGGCAAGGAGAGAAGGCTGTGGAGGAGGCTGCTGAGGAGAATGTGGCCAGGTGTGATACATCCCAGCAGGGAGCCACCCTGAGATGCAGACATTATGGGAGGTGGCATGAGGGACAGAGCTGGGCTCCATAGGGCCCATGAACCAGGTAAACAGGCCAGGCTCCTTGCTCTCCCACCAGATCTTATACAAAACAAAAAGAAGAAAACAGGTAGAGGAAGAGGAGCAGAAAGGGGAGGAGCAAGAGAGAAGGAGATGAAAAATGAAAGAGGAGGAAGGTCAAGGGAGAAATGATGGCATTGAGCTTGGATAGCTGTCTATCCTCAAATATAAGAAATCTGTGAACAGCACTAGCTGAATCTCTAAGTACCCAGAGAACAAATTGGGGCCATGGATGGAAATTCCCAGAAGATAGCATCTTGGCTCAACATATAAAACAAAGATCGCTCTGGTAATGAACGCTTTTCAAGAAAATAAGGTAGTGAGCCCTCTGTCATTAGGAGTGAGTAAACAGAACACCCACCTGCCTGTGATGCTATAGAAGGTTTAGTTTCAGCTTTAGGTGGGAGGCTCCACTAGATGATTTCCATTCAGTGGTTCTATGAGATCCCGCAGAGGGCTGAGCAAGGCGGTGTGCTCTGCAGAGAGGAAGGGACTTCCTGCTCACTAGCTGTCCAGGGAGACACTGCAGGGTGCTGAGTGCAGTTAGGGAGCAGGGAGCTCTGCTCAGCAGGGTCCATGGGGAACTCACCCAAGAGCCGCAGGAGGCACCCTGTGCCTTCAGCCCTGGGATTAGAGGCTGTCAGGGATGGATACATATAGAGGGGTGCTGCATAAGAGCAAGGATCTGGTGCTGGCAAGCTGGGATAGGGGGACTAGGGATGAAGTAGCTGAAGTCCCAGAAGCAGAATGAGTGAAGGAGGGGGAAACGTGGAACAAGAGGCAGGTTAGGAAACACCCTAGGGTTTCAGGTCACATGGTAACCATTCAATCCAGGTCTAGATAGGCCTGTGTTTGGGGTTGGAGCCATTGAGGATGGTAATAGGCATCTCGTTGGGTCAGTTCATGCTTCAGGGAACCAGAACAGCTGCTGGAACCAGAGCAGCATGTCTGCTCCTTCTGTGCCCTCTCCTGAGAGTGGAGAGCCTGCCCTAAGGCAGAATCTGGGCTGCTGTGTGAGAACAACTCCAACTGCAGCAATCTGAGCAAGGCCAGGGCCACAGCACAAGAGCAGGACCTCTTGTCAACCCCTTGGGTGGAGGCCCAAGCCTGGTCATGGAAGAAAACACCCTCACCACAGCAGGAAAAGAAATGTTCTGCTGAGTGCAACCCTGGTGGAGGTAGGAGGCCTCACCACTCTGAGGCTTTAGGCCAGTTCCTGCTCCACACAATACATAAATGCCTGCCGGTCTGCCCCTGCCACAGCCCTTCCTGCGGCCTGTGATGGAGCAAGCCTTCCCTTCTAGGAAGATGAGCATCATCCATGCTCTCTTCCTAGGCCAGGGAAGCCCCTGGAAATAACAGGCATGGCTCTGAGTGGGTGCTCTGACACTGGGGTGGAGGGTGCGAGCTGTGCTCTCACATCAGGGCAGCAGGTTTTTGCAGAGTTCACATAGCCTCTGCCCACCCTACTCCCCAAAGCACTGAATAAAAGGGAAAAAGATGTGCAAAGACATTTCACCCCAAATTATCCCTGAGTAAATGCTCTGGAGTAACCCATTCGACCTATAGCTGCTCTTACCCTGCCAGTCTAGCAAGCAAAGGGCTTAGAAATGGATAGCTTGCTTTCTTTCTTTCTCCTTCTTTCCTTCCTTTTTTTCTTTCCTTTCTCAGCTATCCAAAGGAAATGGACAGCTTCCTTTCTTGTCCTTCCTTCTCATACCTTTCTATCTTATTTCTGTATGGCCTTGCTCTGAGGTCAGGACAAGCTAATGAGGAAGAGGAGTGCTCTTGTAGTATTCAAATACTGTGCATCACTATATGCTCTCTTTAATCCATGTGGGACATTTTCCAGGTCTAATCACCACCCCATCCCTATAGGATAAGGATGAGTCATGGGAGAGTCTCTTCCACTCACAAATGGAGAAACTAAGCCCCAGGGGAGGACCCAGAGATTAGGACTTCTGAACAAGACCCTTAGAGGATATATCTCCCTGCCCTGCCCAGACTCAGGCTTGGTAGTCTTCCTCACTGTGCCAAATTGCATTTTGTGGACTAAGGTCTCTGGTTCCTGGAGATGGGCCATTTTCTCCTAGACCCACCCCTCAGTGTTCCAAGTTGCTAGGGTTCCCCAGTGGGACCCAGTTACTTGGCAGCTTCCATGGATGGGGAAGGGACAGGGAGCCTATCTAAACCATCTGGGCCCCAGCTGATTTCTGGAAAAGGGATGATCAGGTTTCAGTTCTTCCCTTTTATTCCAGAAAGGCTCTTATTTGGGGCTGCCTCACCTCCCCCCACCATCTGCCTCAGAAACTGGGTCTTGGCAGCTTCTTGGGTCTGAGAAAGTACCAGAGAGTGTGCAGAGCCTGACAATGCACCTCATGAGTGGGGTCAAATCTCGTGTCTTTAGCCACCATCCTTAGACATAGGGTAGCCATTATCCTTGGAACCACCTTGCTGTACACCAAGTGTCTGTCCTGACAAGGGAATACCTCATGGGCCCGAGAAGCAAGTCTTTTCCACCTTTCTCTGCACCCTCATTGGTCAGTTTACCCTCCACCTTAGCACAGAAGAAAACCTTCGCCTGGAATTACCAGCTGACACCCCACCCACCTGATACCAAGCACTGCCTCCTAGGCCCCACCCCACCTTGGACCTCTCATTTGAACTCAGTCCAGCCAGGTCAGCCAACTCTCCCAGCTCACCTCTCCCAGCTGACTGCACTGTCCCTCTGCCCTCTCAGGGTCCTCAGGACAGCTCTGGTGCCATGTCAGGAGACACCACCTTGACCAGGCCCCTCTATACCTCCCACATCTCCTTTCTCTCAGTCAAGTCTTTTAGAAAGAGATGTGAGGCAGGTCTGAGGAGACAAATGCAGAATCTCCCTGCCACAATCAACTCAGAGGTGACAGACCCTGATCCTTTTGATCCTACATCTCACCATCTAGATGGCCAAACAGTGATCTCTCCCACCCCATGGCTGCTGAGAGGCTCCCATGGAAGTGTCCCTGGAGAAGTGACAGCTGCTAAGCAGGAATGAGGGACTACAGCCCAGCTTCTCCTCCCAGGCTTCAAGCCAGTTCTACGACTGGCTGTCAGTGTTTCTTTGGTCATGCTTTTTGGAAGCCACAAAGAGGTCTTCGAAGGATAGCCAGTTCCTGGGGCAGTGTGGGACGCTGCCAGGACAGGGGAAGGTCAGATGGGCTACGTCACCCCAACCAGGGGAAGCCCTGACCTTGAACACAGGCCTGTGTCCTCTTCGAGTCTGTGCCCAGCATAAGCCACATAGAAAGGCCCAACCTCTTCTGAATCCCCCAAGAATGTTCATCCCGTCAGGTTGCTGCCTCCTCTTCTGCCTCAGTCACGATCTGATTACTCTACCTTCAGCAAGACTAAGGTAGGCCTCCCCTTCCCAGCTCCTCTCCAGCACACAGTCCAGTATATTTTCTCTGCAGCCTTCCTTCAGGCCTGCAGTTATTTTATTGTCCCTCCCTTGCTGTCTGTCTAATCTCACCGAACTGCAAGCTCCTTGAGGGCAAGCTCAGCAGGCTCTGGGCATGGGATGGCAAACCTCCTGTGTAGTGTGAGGCTGCCCTGCCCCTCTACCCTGGCCCATCCCTAGCTACACCATGATGCCCTGACTTTCAGGAGGGTTTCTCTAGGGACGAGGCTGCTCTTCCCCTTTTGCCCTTGTCCAGTCTCCTGATTGTCTCTGCAAAACCCATCTGCGGCCTCCCGTGTGAAGATCAGTTCTCACGGCTGAAATCATTGCACCTGATCAGAAGACCCTCATCCTGGCTCACTCCAGAGCTGAGGAGAGACGGGTTGCCCTGGAAGACTGCAGTAGACCCAACCAGTCTCCCCCAGTTTCATCTTCTACAGGTCGCCCAGGAGAGCTCTCTCATCCATCCTCACTGTCCGCCCTCCTGTCACTCAGACTGCCGCCCCGTCACTCGGCCCCGCCCCTTCACACGCACAGACACGCCCATTCCCAGCCCCCAGTGGGGCGGGCAGCCTGCAGGGGACCTGCAACCTAGCGTCCCACTGTGCTAGCTCCGGAGGACCCACGGTCCAGCCACCGCAACAAGTTCGCGCAGCCACGGAGTCTCGCCTAGGCTCCAGGCCTCGCTGGCCGCCGTCCCACCCACCCCCTAACCCCAACAACCCGCCTGTGCGGGCTCCCATGGCTCAGCAGCACGTTGTCCAAGCATAGCCTTGATCCATCAGTCCCTGAGAGCAGGGGGCCTAGCGAGAGCTGTAGTTTCAGCCAGCCGCACTGCATTTTTTGCACCGACTCTTCGCACCGACTCTTCGGGCTCGGAGAACAATGGAGCAGCTCTTAGTGCTTCCTCCACTAGAGCAATCTTTGTTCCTCCCTTCCCGCCTGCTCAGCTTCCATTAGCCAAAGGGTCAAAGCCCAGTCTCAGCACAAAAATCTAGACCTTTCTCTAAAAGACCCAGGGTTGGGGATTAGGAGACTGGGGCCAGAGCCGGGGCTGAGGTGTAGGATGCGCATCCAGATGTGCACAGCTGGCTGTCCTCCAGGCCCTTAGCCCCAGACGTTTCTCCGTGCCAAGAACCCCACGCCCGGGAAATCCGACTCGCGCTCCCACCCGGGATCCACAGAGGAAGTAGAGCCTCAGCTCAGCTCCAGAGCCAACTGGCGCTGACATCTGCTCTCCCCACATCTGTCCTCTAGATGCAGGCTCTCCCCGGAAGACGTCCACGGCAAGGCTGATGCTCTCCTGTCTTCACAGCAGAGGTCTCTCCCAGCCTACACTGTGCCACATCAGAATTGTGGACTTTAAAATTACAGGACGCTACTGGGCTCTATTTCTGAGAACCTAACTCCTAGGCCATTGTCCAGCCTCACCTCAGGCAGGCCAGAGTAGGGCCTGGGCTCTCACGCTTGGCATCTTGCAGACACACTCAGCCATGCATGTCTAGAGGTGGGCGAGCCCTGTACATCTGTGCTCAATGCCCCTCCTCACCAGCTCAGTGATCAGGAGAGTCTCATGGAGATGGGGCAGGGGAGGAAGCTCTGCTTTCCCCCACCTTCCCCTGCAACTGGCCCAGGGAAAGCCTGGGGCGGGGTAGGGCGGAGTGGCAGGACTCACCCAGCATCTGGCTGAAGAGCAGCTGCTCCAGGTCGCCCAACACGGTCACCACGAGCTCGGGGTCCACCTTGAGAAAGGCGCGTTCCTCTTGGCCCTTGGCGGGGGGCACTGGCCCGGAGCCTTTCTGTGCCTTGGCCTTGCTGGAGAGCAGCTCATCATCCGATTTGCCATCGTCGCTCACCGCCGCCTCGGGAGCCTTGCTGAGCGGCTTGACCTCAGCGTAAGGTCCGCGCGGGATCCGGCTGGGTTTTCCCAGGCTGGGCGCTAGAGGGGCCAGGGGGGTCTTGGCGCCGCCCGCTGGGCTACCCTTGGCCTGGAAGAGCGAGTGCTCAGACTTGGACAGTGTCTTGGACATCAGCGGGGCCTCGCGGCCCTTGGACCCCATCTTGCCCAAACCCTTGGGTGCCTTGGCCATATCGTCGCTCCATTCGGGCTCATACAGCTGCAGCTTTTTCTCCGAGTCCGTGAGGAACGAGAGGTTGGTGAGCGACTTCTGTTTGCGCAGGTTGGAGGTGGGTGGCCCTCCAGGGACACGGCTGTCCACGCTGCCGGACTTGAAGACCTTCAGCTCCGCTGCGCTGGCCTTGGCCATACCGATGCTTCCGCCGGGTGCCTTGGCGCGCTTGGGCAGCATGCCTCGGCCGTCGGCTGCAGCCGCTTTCTTGCCGGCTCCCCGCGGCTCGTCCGCGCCTTCGTCGCCGCCACCGCTGCTCAGCTCCACCTCAGGCTGCGCGCTCTTGACGCTGCTGCCCAGCATTCTGCCCGCGAGGAGCGCATGGACGATCCGCGCGTCTGCAGGCACAGGGCGGGGGAGGAGGCGGAGAGCGGGCGGAGGAGGGGGAGAGGAAGGAAGAAACCGAGGAAGAAGGGAGAGGAGGGGGTGGCAGCACAGGAGGATGGGGGAGCCGAGCCGGGGACGCCCAGGAAAGAAACGCAAGGAAGGAGGCAGCGGCAAAGGAAAGAGCAAGGAAGCCGCGAGGCGATGGGGCGGGGTCGGAGGAAAAGGGGCGGGGCGGGGAAAGAAATTAAAAATTAAAAATCAGTCAAAGGAAGGATAGAAACCCCGAGTCTGCCTCGAAGCCCGGAGGAACGGCCGCGCCGGGCCTCAGCCGCGGCCTCCCAGTCACAGTCCCGCGGGCTGGTTACCGCCGGGCAGCGCCTTCCCGCACTCGGCTGCCCGCTCCAGCAAAGGCTGCGGGCTGCAGCTCTGAGGGAGGAAGCAGGGGAGGAGAAGGCGGGGAGCAAACAGGAGGAGGGGAGGAGTGTGCGCGAGGGGAGGGAGGTGGAGAGCGTGTGTGTCTATTTCTGGCTCGGGAGGGGGAGGTATCTGCAAGCAAGCTCCGGGGATGGATGAGTGAGGGGTACGGGGCAAATAAAAGAGGGGGCCAGGTTGTGTCCTGGGTCTCAGTTTAGAGGAAGGCTGGGTTCTCAGAGTGCACGGGTGGTCCTCTGCAGCCTGGGAGAAGGCATCCGATGGAGTACAGGTAAGAAAGCTAGAGAGCCACTGAGCGGTGGAGCCAGCCCGAGCTGCGGGGCTCCTGCCCCAAACCACTCTCGGTTTCACCCTGGAGACCCTTCTTCCTACCTTACATCTGAGACACAAGGGTGCACTTCTGAGCAGAGAAGGGTAGGGGTCTGAGGGCACTGGAGGAAGGGACCAGCCCTTGGGATAAAGAGATGGGATTCCCATTCCAGTCGCCTGCATGACCTTGCCAAAGTCATGAGACACCCTCTGGCTCACTAACCCTCTATAATACCAGCATCCTAGTAAGGGCTTGGGGGATCTCAAGTCCTGGGTCAAACCTAAGGACTCAGGAGAGGCTTAACACTGCCAGCCCTGAAGCAGGGCTGCTAGACTATCTAAAAGGACATTTCTCCAGTCCTGCTCCTTCCTTCCTCCTGCCTGGGGTCAGGGGAGAGGGGTGAGGTGGAGGGGCAGCAAGAGCCAGGCAGAGCAGGCAGCATCTTACCCAGGACGGTCCTCTTCCTCCCCCGCCCCCCTGTAGAACAGAAGGAGGCACTACCTACTTCCCATGGCCTACCAACTCAGGGTCAGGTTGTCCAAGACAAAGCTCTCAGAAGAGGCAATGAGCATGAGCCAGTGGAGGGGAATGCTCTGTCAGCAAGCTTGTTGCAGGAAGGGCAGGCTCCAGGTACAGCTGTATGCTGGGGCTGTAAAGCTCAGAAATGGTGCCAGAACACACTAGCCATCTGGTTACTCCCCACCCCATCCTCAGCCTCCATCACTCCAGCTCCTCCTCTCCTTCCCCCTCAAATATGAAAACCTTTGTGTCCATGTCTCCTGGTTCACCTCCTCTCCTAGCACTGAGCATCAAGGCTGGCTGGTGTGAGATGTACTTATGGATACACCCTCATCTGAGGTGGGAACTGCCTCTGTCAGCACTTGCATGGGGCAGGTGTTGCAGCTGTGGTGGTTAAAAGGGTTTGGAGGCCTCCAGGCTGCACACTGGGTCTGTATCCTGCATGACTCTGGTCCTGGCTGGAGCCCAGGACTTCCTGCCTTCATGATCCTACAGCTGGATAGAGAAGCCTTAAATCTTCAAGGACAGGTATCATAGCAGACTCACTACTGAGAACATAAGATTCTGAAACAGAAAAGGGCCTGGGTCCTTGGCTGGCTTGGAGATAGAGAAAGTGCTCTCAAGGAACTCTGTCTGGCAGGAAATACAAGGCAGACAATACAAGACTTGGGGAAATAATCCTGTCCCTGTAAAAAGGCAATGTCCCGCCCATTCATCACAAGTAGACAGGCCTAGATGTGTGTGTTCTAATTACAGGAATGACAACAGGCACTGCCTCAGAGGGCTGGAGGGAAGGGACTGGGTGCCAGCAGCCACCAGAAGGTCTCGAGGCAGAGAACATGAGGCCTGCTGTCCTTAGAAGTCTGGCCCAGCTCTTAGAAATTCAGGGGGAGCCAGGGACTGTGAGTCCAACTAGGAAATGACAAGCAGGAAAGAGCTGGTTAAGAGGAAAGAGGTGCTATCATGCCAGAAATTGGCCAAGTACAGAGGGCACAAAGGATGAGGCCAGGCATGGGACACAGGAAGTGTCATGTGCTTGCCTGGGTATGAGGCTCCAGCTCATGAAAGGGATAAAACCCCATATTCAGTGTCAAATTTTTGAATAAGTATAACCACCCCCCCTTCCCCACCCACAGGCCATGTATAACAATGCCACAAACCATCATCTCTACAGTCCTCATCCTTGCTCATGGCCACTGTATAATTTACACAAGACGTCCCTGAATCAATCATATGGGAGCCCCGCCTTTCCTAAAAACAGCACCTGGAGAATCTAAGGACACCTATAGTTCAATTTATCAGATTACAGTAGTTCTTGCTTCTTATCTGTAAATATTTTTCCTGTACATAAATTCATCTCCTTATCAAAAATAAATGAACTTCAGACGATGAAAATATGTAATACAACCATTGTTAAATTTTTGTTCTTGTTTTGAAATTCTGTACTATATGTACTCTTGTTTGTTACTGTTTTCCTTTGTTTCTGCTATTTTTACTCTTTAAAATTAAAATTTTAAATATTCAAAAAAAATTAAATAAATAAATAAATAAATGAACTAGCCAGGTGTGGTGGTGCACACCTGTAATCCCAGCACTTGGGAAGCTGAGGCAGGAGGATCAATGTGAATTTGAGACCAGCCTGGGCTACAAAAATGAGCTCAAGTCCAGCCTGAACTGCATAGTGAGACCCTGTCTCAAAAAGACTAAATAAATAAATGAACTGCTAAGCATCTTGCTTGAAAAGCATTATGCCAACCATGACCTAGTCCCTCCAGTGCAGACAAAAGCTCATGTTCTCTTCCCTCGTTCCATTTGGTCCCTCATCTCTGGTAGTTAAGTTCTTTAGAGTTGCTATGAAACACTATTCCACTCACTGCTCTGTCTGCATGCATGTCCTTGTCACTGGATGCCCACTGCCCCTGGGGCTCTGAACTTTCTTTCTCTCTTTCTTCCTTTCTTCCTTCCTGCCTGCCTGCCTGCCTGCCTGGTTATCTCATCCCCCATTTGGGTCTATGTTTCAGCCTAGTTCCTCCTTCTCCTCCTCTCTGTATTTCTCTCTGCCTCTTCTCATGGGATATTATATTCTCCAAATCCCAATGTCTTTTCTTCCTTTCCATAAACAGTGCCTGGAATTCTGCTCCTTTTAGCAGAATACCCAGAGGAGAAGTACAGACCCACCCTGCCACCTAGACCTCAAGCCCACTGCCCACTGCCCCCTGCAGTATGCACCACTTGTCAGTTTTTGAGGTGGATCCATGAGTTAGCTCAGAGTGGACCCCTGGAGTGCCATCCTTTCAGGGCTGATCCTATCACTCTTTAAGGGTCTTTTCATGCCAGGTATGGTCCTTTTCAATAGTCCTCTTAGCATGCTGGAACTTTCTGAGGCTCTCTAATGCAACCTCTCCCTCCATCTGGCTCTTCTTTTGTTTTTTTCACATTCCATGTTTCTCACCATCTTCTACAGTGGGAGTGCTCTGCTGCCGTGGCAACAGGCATTCCAACATTAGTCGATAAAGCCAATATATGTTGTGCTTGCTTGAGCGAGTCCTAAAAAGAGAGAACCCAACCCTGGCACCTTATCCCCATACCCAGTCCCAAGTTCCTCCCACTGAATCATTTCCCCTTTCCCCACCGTGACAGACTTGAAGAGAGATCAGTGGTTAACAGAGGGGTTATAATGAGGAGAGGCCTGGCTTGGCAGGCAATGGGTGCCGGAGATGTCAGTAACCTGGTTAGGACAGCTGAATCCTGCCTGGTTTCTAAAGCAGGGAAGAGGAAGAGGCTGGTACAATATCCTAGAAGACCTCGGTCTCCAGATTCCCAAAGATAGAGTCAACCCACTTTTTTCTCTCCAAAAGCATTGCAGTGTCTGGGCTGGAGATAGGATGAGTGACGTGACCACATCTGTTGACTGATAACTTAGAGCAATTTGAGGAATGAAAATGTAGGCACAGGGCCAAAGAAAGGCATGTGTATGACTTTACATTCTCACAGTCCTGTGATTGGAAATGAATGTAACCCAGGGAGTCTGTGGAGGGCTAGGGCTGTGAGATAGGGCTTGAAGACTGTGAGATGGGCAGTGGAACAGAGGCTGTCCCCATCCTGTTGACCTTGAAATGTGACTTTGAGAGGAGAAAGGGTCTGAGGAGGGGAGTAGTGGGCAGGGAGTTCACACTTGGCTCTGCCCAGAGCAGGGCGAGGGTGACCTTGATTTCAGTGTCCACAGTTGGGTCCTAGAGAAAAAAGGCTGGGAACATGGCTCTGCTAGGCTCACAGGATTCATCTTTGGTTAAACATTTGTTGAAAGCTATAAAGTCCTGCACACATAATGGGCTCTCAAAAATATTTAGTGAATGATGACTGATTGCATAAGTTGGGACTAGAACAAATGTGTGGGGGACTGTGATCTCTCAGCACTCTGGGCTGAGGAGGGGGTACTACCAGCCAGCACACTGAGAAGATCTATAAGTTTCCCTGCTCAGACTCCCATGATGTTTGAGCACTGAGTTTTGTCTGTATTAAGAAACGAGTTCCCCTCTGTTAAGGCCTGGCCCAGCTGTAACAGGTGATGGAGCAAAAAAGATCAAAACCCTATCCTCATGCAACTTATAGTCTGTTGGGAAGGACAGTAAGAGTGAAGCCAATGAAGGTTTCTCTGAGAAATGATATTTCACTAAAACTCTGAAGGAAGAGAGGGAGTAGCCTACATGGACATCTGGGAGAAGAGAGTTCTGGAAAGAGAAAACTGCCCAAGCACAGGCCCTGAGGTGTATGTTTCTCCTGTGTGTGAAGTTCAGGCAGGAGATCAGCATGGCTGCAGAGAAAAGGAGGAGAGAGTGGTGGGCTGTGGGCAGAGGTGTGAGGGGAGGCAGCGCTCCAGGACCTCAGGGTCATGACACAGACTCAGCCTCTCACTTGAAGCAAGCCCTTGGCAGGTCTGGAGCAGATGTGACGTGATCTGGGTCCCCCTGGGAAAGGCCACTTGGCTCTGGCATGGAGACACATTGCTGGGCTTGGAGGCAGAAGCAGGGGCGACAGTATAGCTGAGAGATGACAGTGGTTTGGAACTGAGTGGTGACCGTGGTGGTGATGAGAAGTGGTCAGATGCTGGCCATATTTTGAAGCCATTAGAATCTGCAGATGAGCCAAGTGTGGGAAAGCATGGAATCAGTGTCTCTGAGGATTTGGACCTCCGCACGTCTCAGACTGGAGTTGCCATTGATCAAGACAAAGAAGGCTTTGGGAAGAGCTGGTTTTTAAAAAGGATTAGAGTCCTGTTTTTCTCCCCAGCCCTTCTTGAGTCTGTTAAGGGTGGTTTCCCCCACATCATTCACCCATTTGTGTGCCCCAAGAATCCATCTTCAGTTAAACTTGTTCTCAGAAGAGATCGCAGCTCTGTGCACATAGTGGGCTCTCAAAAATATTTTGTGAATGACGACGACTGATTAAATGAATGAATGCGTGACTCAGAACAGATGTGCAGGGGATTATAAACAGCAGTGACCTCTCGGTACCCCGTGGCAAGAGACAGAACAGCTGGTGTGCGGAGAGCAGGCCAGGCTCCTGGGATGGAGTACCAGCACATCTTTTCTCTCCTCTCTGTAACAATGGGCCAGGGAGAACCTGCTCAACACCTTCTTCACCCTTTCAAGGGAGAAGGGCCCAGCTAGAGAATGGCCTGTAGGAGGCAGGCAGCCCCAGAAGGAGCAGAACTATGGCCTAAGACCAGAGCTGGAACCCAGATGACTGGCTGCTCCTTCTGCCAGGGAATTTTCCAGGGCCGCAGAAGTGAAAGGCCCAGGCTGGACGGTCCACACAGCTAGTACAAATGGAGCCTTGGCTCCTTATAGACCTGATCCTGAGAGGCCACCTTGGAGGAACAAATAAAAACAGCAGGCTCCTCCTTCCTCTGCGGAAGACAGGGCTCCAGGCTCTCTAGGCACAGACACCCTGGAATTCCAGGACCTCCTGCAGGGGTGCGTGTCTCTGACTCAGCCACCTGCACTACCTCACAGGAAAAACAGTGCTCTGCCCTCTGCTATCTGGCTGCCACTGTGGCCAGTGCTGAACAACCAGCAGCACTTGAGCCCTTCACCCCGCAGCTTCCTATCCCCCATGCTCTCCTACCTGCCCTGGCCCAGGCCTCACTGCACCCCACACTTTTGCTGCTCCCTGCCTCTCCTGATACTTTCCTTTGTAAGAATTCCACTGTGCTTTTTAAAGCCAACTTCAGCCATCCTCGCCTACCAGGAACACCTCTCTGGTTGGCCCATCCCACACTGCTCTTCACCTTTCCTTCTCACTGATTATATTCAGGAGCCACATGGTCATGTTCTGCCTACTTCTAGGGAGGCTTTCTTTCTGGCCAGCAGAACTTTAAATTCTTACACAGGATGGTTAGTTCATGAGGGCAGCAGATCCTACAGTTACTAATCACCTATCATTGCCAGGGGCTCTCTTGGGCACATCATATTCATTACTTAAAAAACCCTGGGAAGCAAGGACTATTGATGTCTCCATTCTACAAAGACATACCCTTGCCCATAATCACAGAGGAGGCTGTTGGCGGAATTGGAATTTGAATTCGGGGTGTTAGGTGCCACATCTCCCCATAACTTCAGGCTATCACAGGCAGCTGTTTCCAGGGACTTGCTTAATAATGTGGGACCAAGAAGTATGGGCCTTCATGGAAGGAAAGTCTAGGGTCCTGGGGTCCTGGAGAGGGAGCGCCTCTCTACCTGTCCTGTTGTGGCTACCTGCTGCCTAAGGTCAGGGTGGGTCTAGATAGGCAGTCAGTTTAGGTATGGTCCCAAGGGTTGAGGGTGGGATGCAGGGTGGCTCTCGGGATCTATGGCACCACATGATCAGTGTCTCAACCCTATAACATCTGTCCTGGAGTACTGTTCACTTTCAGTGGACAAGATAAGGACCTCCTGAGGTCCTCCCTAATCATAAGTCTTAGGGGTTAGTCTTGGGCTCTCTTCTTGTGGGCTTAATAGAATGCTCACATTCACTCCACTTCAGCTGATCATGTGAGAAGTTAGTGGGGAAGGAAGGGTGGAAGGTCTCTACTCCCTCTGCTCTTGGACCTCCAACAGGAAAAGGCAGAGGGAAAATACCTCATCTAGGGCACTCCTTCTAAAACCATACCCATTTAAACATCATATCCCCCTACTTCACAGGCCAATAAAAAGCCCAAGAAAAGAAGTGTCCCACATGTGCTTGTCCTGAATGTTACCACGACCACCGGCTGTGCCATCTACACAGCTGGGGTGGCTGCTGCATACTGGGCCTGAGATGAGCTCTGCACTACCCAGGTATATCACCCTTGGATAAGACCAACCCCGATGCATTGTGATGGAGACTGCAGGCCTCTGAGGATGACTCCAGTCAGGCAAAGGAAGGGGTGGGCAAATGGTGTGCTTATGACTGTGCCCATGTGTCGAATGGAGACACACAGCTGCTCCTGTGAGCGTGTAGCCTTTGGGATGGATAAGCCTACAGTCAAAATGACGCAACCATGCAGTTGTTTCAACATCACTGAATCCCAAAGCTAAGTGGGACCGCCAAGATAACTTCACTCAGCACTCTTCCTCAGGGCAGAACTGATCCATTAGTAATAAATCCTATTGCCTCACTTTGGGCCAAGTAAACCCTAAAACTGAGGAAGAACACAGGCCCAACGCCAAGGTTATCTTGCTGATGCAGTGATGACATCCTACTGTAGAGCTGAACTCCTTAATGTGTGTTCACAGCCTGGATTCTGGAGGCCCATAGAACGGAGCATCAAATATGAGCCAGGTATGGAGAAGATGGCCATTCACCTCTGGAGATATATTATCCTGTCAAGCAAGTTGTTACATAGGTTCTTGGCTCCAAAAACTTAAAGACAACTGCAAGAGTATGGAGGAAATTTATCTGCCTTGACTAGAAGCAGCTGGGACCACTGGATTGGAGAAACCTGGTTTTGTCCCTGTCCTCAAGAGAAGCTACTCCCATTTGGTGACTGAACTCATTTGTTCCATCAGAACCTCCGCATTCTATTAGTTTTTGTTAAGTTTTTCAATGAGGCATTAAACTTAACAGAGGAATGCCATGGCTTCATATTTCAATGAGTTTTAATAGAATAATCGCTGGCAATTACTTGGCATATAAAAATGGCTCTGTACATGCTAAGAATACGCATTGGTGTGGTGGGCGGGAGTTTCAGTGCCAGGAGAACCTTGCCTTCCCAAGGGCTGCTTTCATCACTGACAACTTGCCACCTCTGTGTTCAATGCAAACCTTACTTCTCCAGCAGGAAGGATGTGGTGAGCTCACAGGCTCAGCCCTGGCCTCTGGCTGGTCTGGACGTGGACCTGGGCTGCTCTCCCTCCCCTTCCACTCGGGCTCAGCACTCCTCTTGCCCGGGAGTTCTCTTAGCTCTCTGACCTCCATCACTCACACCAAGGGCATCCTCACTTCCCTCTCCTGGCCTCTGCACAGGTGGGGTGACTTCCTTGCAGGAAGGGAGGATCAGGCAATTCTCATTCTCCCTGCCCTCACCCTCAGGCCTTGCCTGCTCCACTGTCTATCTTCGGTTCTCCCTGGCTCCCTCTGCTGACCTGCATGCTCCACCCCAGCAACTACACACTAGGAAGCAGGGTTTGGATTCTTTCTGCCCCTTAAAGGGCCTGGGTGGAGAAATACTGTAGCTGGGGGAGTTCTTAGCACATCACTCTATAATTGACTCCTCCAGAGTTGCTCTTAATTGGGGTGGAGGGGGTAATCTTATCAAGGGGGTAGACAAGTATGGGCTGATGTGCTCCAGTTTCCACCCCTCAGTGGCACTGGAAGGAGGACTATAGCCTACACAAGCCTGTTTTTGGAGCCAGCACCTTGACACAAAGCCCTGCAGATCTCTGTCTTCCCAGACAGAAGCTATGAGCTTCAGGGATGCCCTCAAGGACAGGCTTCTCCACTGGTCTTAAAGAAAATGCCTGCACGCTCCCAGAGCAGGGTGGAACAGTCCTGCCTGGGGAGACAGAGTCACCAGGCCACCACTCAGAGGGGCTCTCCATGGCATTGACACATGAGAACTGAACACAGGGCTTGGGAAGAACTGAAGCAGTTTGTTTCAGGTTAGATGAACTCTAAATGTCTCCCAGAAAGAAGCCACATCCAAGACAGGCAGATATTGTGCACAGAGGGGAATTCTCTAGGAAAACCGCCCAGAGATGTTTAGCATCTTGCCCTCTACGCATCTTCTCCCTAAAGGACTCAGGGTGAACAAGAGAGCTTCCCACACTGCCTTGTCTTCTCAGAGTGTCATGAAGCCAGAGCTCTGCTTCTGCCCTCGAGGATGGAGACCATGGTCCCGGGGTGGGGCTTCTTAAGAGTCACTGTGCAGATCATGAACAGCTGCCCAGGCTGTGCATTGCTCAGCCCAGAATTCATCACCAGCTGCACAGTATGTTCGTTTTGTCCACGCATGAATCTCAAGCTTCTAGAATAGCATCTAGCACATAGTAAATGCTTAATTAAAAATTGGCAAATAACCATAAATTTCCCTCTGGGTTGGGTAATGCAGAGGCCCTGGTTTTCTCAGTGCAGCAGCAAACAGGGTAGATAGGCCTTGCCAATCCCATATCTTGTCTCTTGAGCATTCATGGTTGTAAACTGCACAGGGAAGTATTCACATGCCTTCTAGAGTGGGAGTGGTCTGGGAGGGCCTGGCCCAGGGTAGCCATGGCAAGTGGGGCTCCAGGCTGTCCAGCCTCTGTGGCTCTTACTGGATTCAAGAAACTGCCTGGAGATAAATCCCATCCCCAGCCAAATGCTGTCATGCGAAGTCACTCAGCCTTCTCTCTCCCCCTCCCTCCTCCCAAGCAACAGAATCTAGATCCCTCTAGTTTCTATTTCAAGCCCCTCCAGCAGGGTACCTTGGATGACCTCGCTTCTCTGGCCTTTTTCTCCCCAGCCCCTCCTGGAACCTGGCTTTACAGTGCCCCTCAGAACCTTCCTAGGCCTCCTGGACTTGAGCTTCCACCCACCCACCCTCCAGGTCATGGCAAAGATAGCTAAGGATTCGACCTCTGAAACCTGGCTGCCTGGGTGCAAGTCCTGGCTGGGTGCCAGAGTTTACTCACCTGCAAAGTGAGTAAGAAAATAATAGCACTTTCCTTGATGACAGACGATACTGAACATGTGTTATTACTATGTACCAGGCTGTCTTGAGGCACTGTACCTGTATTGATGCATTTAATCTTTTTTTCACGAAGTCCTCGAGGGAGGACACCCTCAGCATTTCCATTCACAGCCAAGGACACAGAGGCAGGAGAGATTAAATTATTGTCCACAGCTGCACAGTGGGAAAGGTCTGACACAAACTAGGAGATGAAGTTCCAGCCTTATGCAGTTGTTGGGAGGATTAAATGTACTATGGCAATGCCCGGCTCATAGAAGCTGTGACAAATGTCAGCTGCTAAGAATGTTCTTGTGACCTCCCAGTTCAACTTCTGGGAGCCTACTAGGTCCCACAGGCTGCTTTATTTATCCAAAGGGCACCCACAGATCCCCACCCTGCCAAGGCTCCTCTGCCCCACCCTGGCACTGGTCCACTGGGGCCCTGAAAACATGGCTGGCAGCGCCCACCCCTGAGCTTGGCCTGTTTTCTAGTCAATTGTCTGCATGTCCTCTCTCCACGGATGGCTGAGACCTCAGCTCATCTCAGCTCCAGTGTCCCCAGAGGAGAAGGAACTCGATAGTATGAACTCAACATGTGTTGGGAGCCACTGAAGCTGGAAATTGGTCATATGTGGGAGGGCAGAACTAGGCCTCAGTGACTAAACAGTCCAGCTACCTCAGTCCTGCCTGGTCAATGTCGGCTATTAGTCACCAGGCAACCTTGTGTCACATGATACTGACTCTTCAAAGGTATAAATAAACACACCCCTCCTGTTGTTCTGGGTCTCGCTTCTAATCAGGCAACAGGCCACCACCTGACCCAGGCTCTTGTCTTCTTATCTGTCTTTTCCATATTCCTGCTGCCATTCCTCCCAGGGTTCATGAGACACCAATAGAGTCCTACAGATATGAAATAACACAGGACTGGAATGAGAGATGCCAGCGACACCTTCGGGCCGGCACAAGTTAAGGGAGACACCAACAGGGACTGTGGCTCACTGACCTCGTTTCCTTCCCCGCCACTTGGCAGGGCTTTAGGGAGACTGAGCTGAACCTGGAGAGCACACAAGCTGTCCAAGGGCGACTGCTCGAGGCAGATGGGAAGGCAGGGCAGGAGGAGGAGAAGGCATGACCTTCAGAGGAGCCAGCCTCAGATCCTGCACTGCCCCAGCTCTGTCTCTACACAGCTTTTCATAAGCTCCCTGAGCCTCAGTTTCCTCACTCCTGAGAGAGTTAACAATGCTGCCTTCAAAGAAGGGGGGCCTAGTCCTGCCCTCCCACACTGACCAATTTGCACTGCATTAGCAGTGCTCACAAAGGGCTTTATGGATAGAACACCCAGCCATGAACCCCATACATAACAGGTGTTCAGTAGCTGTTAGTCGTCAGTGTTGTTTGCTTAGCTTAGGGTTTAGGAAGCCTGAGGGCAGCAGTCCCAGTTTCAGTTCACCTGCTAGCCCACCTTTGCTCTTGAGCATGTCATTTCTCCACATCTCTCTCCATGGAAAATGAGGCCACCCTGGTGATCTACAAGATTCACTGGAGCTTTGGTTTATTGTGTTCTTTGATGATCTACTTGTATCTCTGAGCTGCACTCTCTCTAGAAACCCAGAAAAACTCCTCTCCCAGATGGTACAGTACCACACCTCACTCTGCCCAGGCAGGAGGGCATACCAGGTGTGCAAGTTTTCTTAGAAAGAGGATTCTACCCCTGCTCCCAAATCCTTAAGATATGAACAGCTTAACTGTGGCTTAAAGGGAAAAGAAAAAGGAAGAAAAGCAAAACAACCGCAGCATGAGGCCAAACTCCATGCTGGCCCTCCCACTGTCTATATATATATCAGCTGTCATGGGAGAAGCAGACAGGGAGAAGGCTCTGGTTTGTTCTCCAGTGAAACATGCTATGATGAGAAAAGATTCCTTCATTATGTGTCCACTTAGCACTCATTCCAACATGCCACAAAGCGGAAGTAATTACGGACTCTGTGTAAACCTCAGGCCAACCTTCCTGGGGCCTTGCACACAGCTTCGTACATGTGGGCATGTGGCAGCATCAGCCCTGGCTTGCCTTGGCTGTCCAAATTAAGACCTGATGGTGGCCTGTGTATGGCCTGGAGATGAATGTGAGCACATAGGTGAGCACCCAGCTCTCAGGAAGAGCCCCGTGGGCGTGGGAGGGTCTGACACACATGCAAACACCTGTGGGCTAGATTCTTCCATGCTCCCCTGAGTGCAGAGGCAGGAGCAGCTGGATAAGGACAGCCTTTGGGGGTCTTATGAAGGCCACCATCATGCCAGCTTGGAGGCATGTCTGCATGGGCAATCCTCTTGCCACATAAAGATTGTAAGGCCTTATTCAGACTCTGGCACAAGTGTCCAGGCAGTGGCACAAGGTGGAGAAATCTCTTTGGCTTTCTCCTGCCCCTGCCGTCTGCTGCAGGGAGGCTGGAGGTTGGAGGCAATCACACTGGGAGGAGGGCCAAGGGACACTGGTTGCTCATCCTTAGTGGGTAGAGCAAAAGGAGGCTCCTCGGCTGCCTACTCTCGATTCTGTACTCACCTGTCCTGCTCATTTGCAAATAGTTCATGGACGGGGGTGGGGGTGGGGATAGATTAGTCTCAAGAAAGATACTGCTACCCACTGCGGTCTACAGATTGGAATGGAAATAACGTGATCAGTAAATGAAACCTCTGAAAGGGTATAATCATGCCCCTCTCTATGGCATCCAATTCTTCTTCCACAAGAAGGGAGCAACATGCCCAGTGCCCCTCTTGTGCTGAGGACCTGCTGAGGGAGGCAGGGATGACTGGCTGGCTGTCACCCCATAAGGGAAGGTCACTGGGTGGCTTTTGTCAGGCAACAAATTGTTTAGATACTTTTCCCTGGAATAGATCCCCAGACTGAACTTCATGAAGGCAGGGCAAAGTCTTATGCATCTTTTGCTTCAGTGTCAGCACAGTGTTTGGTACAAGGATGTGAATGGCCTTTGGATTGGATAGAAGAATGCATGAATAAGTAAGTCATGTCACAGCTGCAGGTGGGGGTGGGAGGACAAGTAATAAACTGGAAGCCTCGGTTGTCTCCTTTTTTCTTCTGTTTTCATCAAGCTCAGGAGACTGTGAGCTTCCCATAAGGAAGGCAAATCCTAAACCTTCTCTCCATCCAACTCATCAAAGAGCTCAATGTACGCTCAGCAAAGATGGATCACCATGACAACCAGCAAGCGCCAGAGCAGAGGCAGCACTGTGAACCCCACTCCCCTTCCCCAGGCACTATGGAGGAAATCAGTGCTCCTCAAAATTCAGTGGGAAGCACACCCCCAAAGCCTCTGCCCCCAAAATATCCACCCAATGATCTACCAGACACTCTGGCTTGTGGCTGGTGAGGGTGGGCTTGGGGCTGAGAAGCCCCAGAGAGTCCCTGTGCCAGTCTGCAGCAGATGCTAAAAGCAAAAGTCCTCTCACCAGCTCATGGGATAACAATTAGGAGTGGGGGCCTGGGTAGGTGGATGGAGATCATTAAACTCTAACAATGTGGCTCACACATAAGGAAGCCATTACATTAAGAAAACTGCAAATGTAAAAATAGAGCTTCACATAGTTTCCTGGTTACCACATTCTGATTCTGATGGTTCGTCAGTGCCAATGAAATTCGGCTTCCTTGAGTCCCTCACCATGCCCTGGTCCTCTCGCATATGTACTTCCGTCTGGAAGCAATGGTTCACTATTTGAATGCCCCATCGTTATGCCAGGACCTTCCTCTACAAAGCTTGCCATGGAGCAGTGAGGGTGCCTTTGCTGCCAGCAGTTGCAGCAGACCTACAGCCACTGCTGTTGACCTTTCAGAGAGGTCTGAAAAGGATCAGCTCATAAACCAAGGCGACACTGGACCATCTGTCTAGCAGGGCATAGAGAAAGAAGGAATGGCATGCATGCCACTGGTGCTACATTTCGGCAGAGTCAGTCTGCCCTCTGCCCCAGCCTCATCCGCCAGACCAGGGCACCAGGATGTGGCTGCTAGACAAATCTTTTGTACAATATTAGGTTTTCCAAGAGCCGGTCATTACTCTTCTGGGACAAGGTTCCCCAAGGCCTGGGAACTACAAGGCAGCGCTGGGTTCCTGCAGCATGCAATCTTATGTACCTCTGCTGTGCATCAGAGCATCCTCTGGGCACTTTTTTCATGCTTTATGAGAAATCAATACACACCCCTAAGTCCTGCCAAGCATTTGGCATCTAACCAAGTTAGGACCTAATCTAAGGCACAAAGGCCCTCGCTTATTCACCCCTCATTCATTTTTTCATAGATACTGGCACCTGAAAAAGTACCTGGAACAAGCGCTGTCTTTGCCCAGAAGTAACATTACTGCGTGTGGCCACTATCAGTTCCCTGAGGTTGTTAACTGTATAAGGGACCAGGGGATATGTTGCAGCACAGGGTGACACGAGGAAGGGACTTACCCACACTGGAGAAGCTGTCCTCTGTCCTGCTTGAGGGACTGGAGTAGCCATCAATGGCCCAGCTGCTCTGAGGCAGGGGACCAGGCTCCTGGTCTGTCTGCAACCTGTTGGACCAAGAAGGAGTGATCACTCATGGCCTCCGAGCCCCTCCATGTGCTAAGAAACTCCTCAAGCCTGACTCTCCTGCAGGTGCCCTCTGGTAATGTTTGTTGTCTGCTGGTGTTCTACCCATTCGCAGGACAGTGAGCACTGGCCAGGTAGCAGGAGGTCAGGAAAGGAGCAACAGGCTCAGCCTGGGTCACAGCAACACCTGGGGAGGCAGGCCTACCCTGGCCAGATGTGGCAGCAAGAAGGAAGGGTGAGGTCTCCGGGCACCCATTCCCAAGTGCACGCAGACCTCTGAGCACAACCTCAACTCCACACTCACTCCCAGGAACAAAGGCCATGGGAGCTTTCATTATAGGCAATTACCCTGGGCTCTTGGAGCTGGCCCGCCCACCCATCCGCCTGCTGTCGCCAGCTAAATGGATCCTTTGGCAGCTTGGCAGGAGGGGGAGGGGAGAACTGTGCGGGCAGGAGGGGAAACTGGCAGGCTGGGCCTATCTCCAGAGCTGCTGGAGTGTGTCTTTCTTGCTCTCCAGGCTTGTGCTTCTTTCCACACCTGGACCGCTACCACTTGGGTGCGGCTCTGCTGGAAGCTCCCTGTGTAACTGCAGCAAATCTCTTTGCCACTCAGGGCCTGGTTTCCACCACAAGGCAAAGGGATGACCTCCAGGGCTCAGGTCATCTGACAGCTGGGGCTGCAGGAGGTGTCTGTGGCCCTCACTAGGCTCTAAGCCATTCAGGCAGCGTTGGGCTCTCCTGGGTCTGCAAGTCCCGGGGGGGGGAGATGAGGCAGGGTGGAGTGAACTCAAGAAAGAGAGAGACCTAGTCCTGGCCCCCAGGGGTGCTTGGTATGATAAGAACACTCTGCCCAGGTCCAGTGCCACGGGGACAGAGAAAAGCTAGAGTTGGCTGGTTTGCAAGTTAGCATGGACTCTGGCTTTTGAACTAAGAAATGCAACATATTGGTGAAAAGGTAATAGAAATTCCCCTGGGGGAAAGGGAATTCTATGTAATTCATCAAATGTTTCACTGAATAACATTGTCTAGGAACAGTGTCTTGACCAGAGCAGGCATAAACAGCATCAGATATAGGCACAAGGCCCTGAGTTCAATCTGTGGTAAAAAAAAAAAAAAAAAAAATCCATGCCTGCCTCCACCTCCCCAAATATACTAGGCCTCCATGTCCGCCTACCTATCACCCTGAAAGGACAGTGCTAGCTATACTACAAAGGTAAATGGAAGAAACCCACAATGGTGACACTAATAACCCTATACTCCTGACACTGTTCACCAGAATTTCCTAAATTAAGTCCAACTCAAGGCTTGCTTAGTAAAGGAAGGAGTGACTGTTGGGGCAGGTAGAAAGGGCAAGAGCTCAGGATTAGCTTCCAGGACACTTCTCTAGGAACACA